>CAWVNO010001908.1:0-78574 GCA_963930645.1 Salticus scenicus | reverse complement strand
TGTATATATATATACGTACATGAAATTTGGATAAGGCGTTCTTCATAAAATTATTTTTTAGAAAGGAAAAAGTAGGACAAAAATAAAGGAAGGAAAAAGTCAGTTCTGATTAGTTCCCTATTACACTAGAAGAGGCTTGCCGAACTTACCAGTATATCATCTCAATAGCGCAATAATAGAACTCAATTAAATTGTGATCATCCGAGAGGGCATAATCTTACGTGTCTTTTCACACGTAAACTGTTAGCCATAGCTGCCAATATCTTGACTTAGCACCGCCTTTACTTCACCCCACTTTATTTTCAGAATATTTTTCTCTAATATACACCTATGATTTAAAAAAAAAAAAAAAAAAAAAAAAGTAGTACGGATTAAAGGCGGAGCTGTAAGTACTCCGGAATAAATTAAAATATTGGCAGCTATGCTGTTAGCCCATGTAAGCCCGTTCTCGAGAAATCTACTTTCAAGTTTGAGTAAAAATGCAGCACGAGAAAAAGTGGGAGGTGTCCCGTTAAAACCTGCAAGAATGACGAATTTTATCAATATTTAGGTTCTGTTTTAGCGAATTTTTAAACATTATTATATCGATTGAATATATCCATACTTGTCAACATACTAAGTAATATTCCGTAGTACAGTTAGCTCCGCCTCCCTTTTCAGACCAGTATATTTTTAGAGTACTTTTTTTATTATTTAATCGTTATTGCATTTGGAGAATATTACTTAGAAATTTACTGGTGTGAAAAAAAGGGTGGCACTGACAACACTACGAAATATTAATTAGGATGCTGTCAACAGTGCCTGATTTAAGGCAGGGCATTAGGGGCACGTGCCCTGGACCCTCACAGTGAAGGGGCCCCCAAGAAATTCCATCATACATTTTTAAAAATAGTTCAAATGAAAAATTTCCAAATTTTACTATAATGATTGTTGTTTTTTGTTTTTTATCAATAGATGGAGGAATTACTGTGATGTTTTATTAATCGCTGTGATGATCTTTAAATAAAAGATAATACACAGGGCTACATACGTCGATCCGATAGACACGTGGCAAATCTTGTTTAGCCTTACTTTTACCAATAAAATGAAATGTGAAGTGAATTTTTAGACGACTGAAATGGAAATAAGCAGTTTGTTTTGTTTGTTGTAATATTAAAATACGAAAAGGGGGGCCCACTGAACACGAGTGCCCTGGGCCTCCAAGTGAGTAAATCGGTCCCTGGCTGTCAAGTATGATATATCTCAACGCTGAAATGGGCAACTGATTAAAGCATAAAAGAATATGTTCGTCTATGCTCTTTCGATATCTGCTTGATTTGGATTTCATTCATTATTTCAGTAAGACGTGGTGTTTTCGATTCAGGCGTAGCTGTACCGAATATTAGCAAACTTTCAGAATTTATAAGTCGAAACCGCGCAGAAGAGGGCTATTGTTTTATGCGTCCAAAAGAGTATTTATATATGCTTTTTCCATTAATGCTTGTTTGAATTTTTTTTAATAATTACAGTATGGGATGCTTTTCTGGTTAGATGTTCGTAAAAATTTTCTTTCTTTTTCTTTTTTTTTTTTTTTTAAGGTTTTTACACGTTTTAAAGTTTCGGATAGTAATTTAAAAAAATAATAACAAAATTCGTATGTGTCCTTTCATAGGTTTATGAGTTAATTTGTTTATATGTTTGTCTGTGTATACATTATCTCAAGAGTAAATGACTGTAAAGATGCCAGATCAATTTTAAAATATCGTTAAAATATACCGTCAAGAACCTTTTATTGATTTTCAGCATTCTAATTTGAAAACTTCATATGGTATTCGAAATTTAAAATTTTCTTACATAGCAGAAAAAGGCAAAATTTTGCATTAATGTTCATTAGGAGATTGTCAGACCACTTTTAGAATGCCATTTATAATTGATTATGAATATTCATTGCATTATAAATAATATGGAATCGAAGAAAAAAAAAAAAAAAAAAAAACTCAGATGCAAAACTAATCCTACTACGACTGATCCTAAAATTATCGTAAAATAAATGGATCAATTCAGATGGAAGTTAGCCTAGTAGATGGAGAATTTAAGTATGAGACCTTTTTTTATTCTATAAAATTACACTGATCACTGACTTCTTTCACTGATCAAAAGTTACACTATCCCTGAGTGCTATAGGTTATATTTAATTTTTATAAAATAAATTTTAGTTCAAAATTTGAGTATTTTAATTAAAATCCCAATAAAATCCATAATAGAAATGGGAATTATGAAATATTAAAACATTTAGCTGCTGCCAACATAAAACAAACTTCTTTATGTTTCTTTTGTTTTTAAAATATCTCGACATGAAAAGAAAAGAAATACATTTGCACGTGTATTAAATTGAAATTCATATAAAGCTTTGTGGAATGTTAAACTTACACGTTAAATCTGATGTCATTATAGCTTTATGAGTGTCATAAGTATTTATTTTTCTAATAACATAATTTAATATGATATTATATAATGCATAGCTGCCAATATTTTAATTTATTTCGGAGTAATTTTAGCCCCGCCTCCAATTCCTACCACAGCTAGTATATATATATACATATAAATTATGTCAAATATTATATATGTGTGTATATATATATACACAGAAAAGTATACATATATATAAACACAGATATAAATAGAATATTTGACATATTAGGAATTTCACTGCTTTTAAATGTGTTGCAATATGTCGAAGGTCATTAATAAAAAATCAATTAATTAATTAAGTCATAAGTTAATTTCGCACCGTTATATTTATATTTATTTTTTGCTATACGCTTCAAATATGTTGACAGTGCTGCAGTCCTTGTTTAAGTGAATCTCTAGTACTGTTAGCGTCCTTCGGGGGAAGCGTACGACTGGAAATTTAAATGCAGGTTGGGTGCAATTTTTTCTGCCTCTCTAAACAGATAGGAAAACGCTGTGACGTCCCTGACCTTCTCTGGGCAGGGCACACACCAAACAGTTTGTTCCCGTTCTAATTGGTCATTCTCCGAGAGTTATTGGTGTGTCCCTAAGACTCCTATAATACGAGCTGGCTCACAGCTGATCATTGTTGCCCAGCGGAAATATAGCTTGGCGACGTTTAGTTGCAGACGTATTACTCGGCGTCTTTATCGCCTAAAATGGCGAGTTTGCCTAAACAGAAGAGCGAATTGTTGTTTGTACTTGATAAGTTTGGCGGTAATATTTGGCGAAATTTTCTCATAACTCTTGTAAAAAGTAGCCATCGCTGTTGCTGTTAAATTAGTTAATTTGAAATATTTATACACTTTGAAAAGTAGTGTAGGTTGTAAAATACAACATTTAGATAATCAAACAGCAATAAAAACAAATAATTGATACAAAAAATGCAAGGAAACATATCATAATTACACTTCATATTTGTGATTGAAAGCTAAGCGTCCAATTTTCTTTTGGACAATTAATAACTAATTTCTTTTGCCGTTCTTCATCTGTTGGGAATCTAAACGTTCTAAAAGCAGTACTGGTATGATTTGAGCAATTTTCGGCTTCACAACCCCCGTTTTATGTGATTTGATAACACTTGAAATTCGGACCGCGTGGGCAACAATCGCTGAGTGGGAAACAAAATGCCTGATGAGCCAGCCTGTATTGAAGGAGCTCTATGTGTCCCCAGAGAGGGTCAGTGACGTCATCACTTCGTTACCGTGTATAACGAAATTTGGTATACAGGCTATCATACTTGCCAACATCCTAATTAACACTTTCGCGACCGCTGACGTAGATTCACGTCATTTGAAAATCTAAAACTCAGCCAGTGCGCGTTTCTTTAGCAATTTGTATGTTATTTACTTATTGAGAATGTACCTTGTATACATATTTATACAATCAAATATACTATGGATACAAATATTTTGATTAGAAAAAATATAATTAAAAAGTTTATCATTATGTAATGTAAATGTGAATACAGAACTGAAATATTGTAACTTGAGAAAATAAAGCCCGTAGGCGGACTTTACCTTAAAAAAAAAAAAAAAAAAAAAAAAAACCTTTGGTTGCGAAAGTGTGAGCGCATCTCGTATATAGTGTATGTACCAAATTTCATTTCATTCCGTTCACCCGTTTGCGCTGTGGGATACTGTTTATAGAGGAAGTTTAATTATAACCACCCTGTATAACGGAACTTCAGTTTTAGTAGTTTTCGTAGCTGCCACTATTTTAATTTATTCCTGAGTAATTTTAGCCCCGCCTCTAATTCGTACCACTTATTTTTTTAAAGGCAATTTTTTCTTATTTTATCGAAGTTATGAATGGAAGAAAATTTTTCTATAAATAAGGTGGTACGAATTAAAGGCGGGGCTAAAAGTATTCCGGAATAAATTAAAATATTGGCAGTTATGATAATGTAATAATCTAATCATTAATGTTTAAACTGATCTGTGCAAACGAAATTGGAATTAAAAAAAATCTTACCTGAGGCATTGAGTAATTTTTTATATTAAATACTAAAAAATGCAATTTACAATAAAATTTATACATCTTATTAAAATAACCATGATTTTTGAAGGAAATCTAACATGTGCGCAAGCGAAGTGTGATGTCACTGATTGTTCGTGAATTTAAGAAAAATTATTCCTATGTTATTCGCCCATTGGATTTTTTTTTTTTTTTTTCTAATTTATTAAAAATCGAGGAAAATTATTTCCCAATTTCAATTCCCATATTTAGGTATGGATATGTATTAGTTATCATGTGCATGCGTTTGATTAATTTGTTTTTGCTGTAAAATTGATAAAATGGGAATTTTGAATTTCAAAACGCCAGGGGGAAAAAATGGAAAACTTCCATATTCGATCGAAAACATAAACATTTTATTCCAAAGGACGATATTTACACAATAAATACCCAACTAATATACTAATTAAAAGGAAAATGATAAATATTCTATCATAATTTGAAGTCAAATTTGTTTTCAAATGTTTATACATAAAGTATCTGATATAAGATACTAATATGTGCCAGCGCAATAGAATTCATATCTGTCATCCTTGGTTGAAAAAAAAATATATCGCCTAATTATCTGGTGAACATATTTAATGCCTTTCAAAAATCAGGATTATTTTAAGAACTTATATTAAGAGAGTAATGAATAATATGAAACAATATTTCGTACAATACATATTACGAAAATATACATCTGACATGTATATTTTCGTATTACGTTTTTGATAGCCAAATATAAAAAAACGCCAAGAAGGACAGAGTCTCGAAATTTAAAGTTTAAATTTTGTCAATTTGACAGTAAAATAACTCAATCTAACACATGCATACGATAACTAATATATATCTATACCCAAATATGGGGATAAAAATCGGGAAATAATTTTCTACGATTTTTAATAATTTTTTACAAAAAATCCAATGGGTGATTAACATAGGAAATCTTTTTCTTCCACGGGCGGTCAGTGACGTCATCACTTCGCTTCTGTATTGCCAATAAACAACTGAATATTGGCTGGTGTGGTTAAATCATTTCTTTAACATTTTTCTCTTGAGCATTTCCAAAAATTAGTAATTCAAAAATAGTTTTCCAAAAAAGTAAGCAATTCTGTTTCCTTTCTCTAATAATTATAATTGATTAAATGTATTTGTCTACATTATGTGTTAATGATTAAACTTAATTCTACTTTTTTCAGTTATATGACTTTCACGTTATTTGACGATTTAGACACATGGTTAAATCAGTGAATATTTCGTGGGTGCGACCGCAATTAACATTAAATGTTCAGCAAGTTTCATTGATGAACCAGTGAAATAAAAATCGCAGATAAGCTAACTCTTTGAATCACTGATGTTCTGTTCAAGAAACA
The DNA here is from genome assembly GCA_963930645.1 of Salticus scenicus. NCBI lineage: Eukaryota > Metazoa > Arthropoda > Arachnida > Araneae > Salticidae > Salticus > Salticus scenicus. The sequence continues at coordinate 72,713 of CAWVNO010001908.1, read as the reverse complement.
AGGAGATTTTGGTTATTCAGTTTTACTGCTCGATTCTCTGGTCACTATATTTAAATGATTTTTTTTTTTTTTTTTTTTTTTTTTTTTTTTTAATTGAAAAATTGAGAAGTTTAAATTTATTTGGCGACTATTTTCAGCAACTAACAGTTATGACAAGTAGCTCAATATACATATCACATACAACCATTGCTGAAATGCAATTAGCATTTAATTATTTGAGTTACATTATGTTGATTAGAAACCTGTTTAATCTATAGATGCTCTATACTAATATATAAAGAGAAAAGATTTATTGGTATATGTAGAGAACGATCGCTGGAACTAAAAAGTCGATTTCATTTTTTTTCCCCACTAATTAAAAGTTACACTATCTATAATTGCTTGAAGCTATAATAAATTTTTAATTCAAATTTTCAATATTTCAATTGAAAACAAAGCATAGATTTTTATATTTGCCGATCGAAATTGCAATACGAAAATCTGTATATTTTCGTATTAAATACGAAATCTATGTTTTTACTTTAATTGCCCTGCAATTACCCTACTACCGTAGGTAGTGGAAGTATTGTATTCGGTCCAAAAATTCGATATAGAGTTTCACCTGATTTACACGGTTTAAGGACTCCTGAGTTCGAGAAGTAGTTTTTGGCAACTGGTCAGTATGTGTGTATGTGTGGAATATTCTGGTTGTCATAACTCGGAAGCTAAAAAAGATAAAACTACGAAACTTCATAATATATTCAGGCCTGGTATACAGATGAATTTTCCAAATTTTGGTGAAAATTGAAAAACCTGAAATGGGTCATCGAAAACCGGAAATGGGACCGTTAAGCCAATATCTCAAAAGCAGCTCTAACGATTTTCTTCAAAGTTGCTATATAAACAATCTATTACTGACCTTTCAAATGATATAGTTGGTTAGTTGAGGAAAATTGATAAGCGTCCTTTATAAAGAGCTCAATTTAAGATCTCGCAAGTGCGTTCCTTTAAAAACGACTGTACGGATTTTTTTTAAACTCGCCATGTTTACTCCGTATTAAATATCCTTTTGTGTGTAATTATTGTTTTCCGGTCAATATTTGAGTATGCCATGTTTTGGTAAAAGTTGGTATCTCAAAAACGGCTCAAATGATTATCTTGAAAAATTTTTCAATAATCTAATTTAGATAATCTTTCTCAAGTATTACGCGCTTATTACAGGAATATTAACGGTCATCCGGATTAGGTAGTTCAGTTTTTGATCTCGGAAATTGGTGTTTTAAAAGAAAAGAGAAGAGTTTTTTTTTTTGTTTTTTTTTAACTCGCTCTGTAAACTCTGTTTTATGTGTCTTTATATGTGTATTAAGTATCTCTTACTGGAAAATCTAAAAAAAAGGTATAATATGTGTAATAGTGGGTAATTGAAGTTGTGTGGCTGTATTTTGCTATCAGAAAACAATCGAGCATTAAACATAGTATACAGAGAAACATTGATGTAATTTACTATTGATAATCTTAATGGCTAAATTATTTATTAATATTTACATTTAAAAAGCTATTTCATCCTACTTCCAGTAAAATGCATTAACATAGCTGCCAATATTATAGTTTATTCCGGAGTAATTTTATCCCTGCCTTTAATTCGCACCACTTTATATGTAGAAAATTTTTCTTCAATACATAACTTCGATAAAATGAGAAAAAATTGCTTTTAAAAAATAAGTGGTACGAATTACAGGCGGGGCTAAAATTACTCCGGAATAAATTAAAATATTGGTAGCTATGCATTAAGGTGTTACTATAGTTGTTTTCTATTGTTTACAGTAAAACTAATTTAAAAAAAATAATTGTAAAATTATATTTTGACTTTTCAGTTAATAATATTGCCTGACTATTACATAAACTGATGTATTTATTGATTTTTTATATGTCAATCCAATTTTAACTAAAATTTTTTCATCCGTGCGAAGCCGGGCGGGCCAGGTAGTATATATATATATATATGTATATATATACATATAAATTATATCAAATATTATGTGTGTGTGTATATATATATATATACAGAAAAGTATGCATACATGTAAATACAGATATAGATATAATATTTGACATATTATGAATTTCAATGCTTTAAAATGTGCTGCAATACGTCGAAGGTCATTAATAAAAAATCAATTAATAGTTTAACACAGAAACAAGTTTATTTATTTGCACCGTTATATTTATAGTTATTTTCTGCTATATATTTTAAATATGTCCAAAGCATTCATTCGTTCTACTCCCATCTCTAATACTGTCGTTGGCGTCCTTCGGGGCAGCGTACGACTGGAAATATAAAGGCACGATGATTGCAATTATGATTGCCTGTGTAAAGTAAACAGATCGGTATACGTAGAGCTCTACCAATACCGGCTGGCTCATCAGGCATTTTGTTTCCCACTCGGCGATTGTTGCCCACGCGCTTCGAATTTCCAGTGTTATCAAATCACATAAAATGGAGGTTTTGCAGCCGAAAATTGCTCAAATGTCAAATCATACCAGTACTGCTTTTAGAACGTTTAGATTTCCAACAGATGAAGAAAGGCGAAACAAATGGGCTATTAATTGTTCAAAAGAAAATTGTACGCTTAGCTTTCAATCGCAAATATGAAGTGTAATTATGATATGTTTTCTCGCATTTTTTGAATCAATTATTTGTTTTTGTTGCTGTTTGATTATCTAAATGTTGTATTTTACAACCTACACTACCTTTCAACGTATATTATATAAATATTTAAAATTAATTAATTTAACAGCAACAGTGATGGCTACTTTTTACAAGGGTTATAAGAACATTTCGCCAAATATTACCGCCAAACTTATCAAGTACAAACAATAATTCGCTCTTCTGTTTAGGCAAGCTCGCCATTTTAGGCGATAAAGACGCCGAGTAATACGTCTGTAACTAAACGTCGCCAAGCTATATTTCCGCTGGGCAACAATGATCAGCTGTGAGTCAGCTCGTTTTATAGGAGTCTTAGGTATACGCTACCAAAATGTGACGTCACTGACGTTCTCTGGGCACATCACTGTTGCCAGATAAAAATTTAAATTATCCCTACATTTCCTACAAAAATATATTTTCACCCTACAAAATACCCTTCGATTCAAAACTATTAATAGAAATTATATAAATTCATATTATTATTATTATTTTAATATTTTCTAGCTTAAAAAAAAAAAAAAGATCCATTCTTATTAATATACACATAAGTTGATTGTTGAAACAAACAAACAAATAAAAACAAGTACCTCTAATATATGTATGCAAATGTATATTCGTGAAAACGCAGTGAATAAAGTGGACTATGTTTCTATAATTGTTTAAATTTAATACTGTTAGCTCTTTATTCTATTAAATTATTAAATCAAACAGCTAATCTTCTTTGACATCTTTACGCATCAAACTTCCCCAATAAATTTAATTTAGTAATAAATAATCAATGTTAAACCAGTAAATATCGACATGATAGGTACTTTACTCCGACTCCTTAAGGGATGTGGATACATGAAATGGGTGGTGTGAGCGCATCAAAGAGGAATAAAAAGACTAATTTACAGAAAGGAAAACGAAAGACGAAAGACAACGCATTCTGACGTAAAACAAAATAAAATATACTTTTAGATCAGTATAATATATTTACGATTAAGTTTTTGTACTGCACAATATATTTTATTTGAGGGGTGTATACAAATTACAAATAGCTTGAGAATTGGCATTTCAAGGAAATTTAATTTTAACATGTACATGATTTATTGTCCAATTTATTTTAAAACTTTGATGTTAATTATATCCAAATATTAAATAAATGTTATATTTTTTTATTAAAATTATATAATAAATTTACCATTTCGGAATAAGAGAAATAATAATAAAGGAGAGGACATATAAAAAATATGCAAATTTTCCAGCTATTAAAATTTATGCCGGCGCAATCATAATAATGTCCTTTTTTCTCCCTTACTTGAGTAATTTTCCCCAGTATGTAACTAAGATTAAATAGGAAGAAAACAACTCTTATTAAAAAGTAGTAGAAGTACGAGAAGTAGAGGGCGGTACTAATAATACACTGGAATAAATTATAGACGTTGGCAACTCTGAGTTATGAAACGTTTCATCTCGCATCAATCTGTAATAAAATAATGTATCAGGAACAAGGTATTTTAAGCAACTTTTTTTACAAATAAGTTTAAAACTTTCTGAGCTTAAAAAAACCCTACTGTAGGGCTTTCTCCCTACATCTGGCAACACTGGTGATATCATCACTTCGTTATCGTGTATAACGAAAATTTGGTATACAGGCTATCATACTTGCCAACATCCTAATTAACACTTTCGCGACCGCTGACGTAGATTCACGTCATTTGAAAATCTAAAACTCAGCCAGTGCGCGTTTCTTTCGCAATTTCTATGTTATTTACTTCTTTAAAATGTACCTTGTATACATATTTGTATAATCAAATATACTATGAATACAAATATTTTGATTAGAAAAAATATAATTAAATAGTTTATCATTATGTAATGTAAATGTGAATACAGAACTGAAACATTGTAACTTGAAAGAATAAAGCCCGTAGGCGGACTTTACTTAAAAAAAAAAAAAAAAAAAAAAAAAAAAAAAAAACCTGTGGTTGCGAAAGTGTGAGCGCATCTCGTATATAGTGTATATACCAAATTTCATTTCATTCCTTTCACCCGTTTGCGCTGTAGGATACTGTTTATAGGGGAAGTATAATTATAACCACCCTGTATAACGGAACTTCAGTTTCAGTAGTTTCCATAGCTGCCAATATTTTAATTTATTCCTGAGTAATTTTAGCACCGTCTCTAATTCGTACCACTTATTTTTTAAAAGCAATTTTTTCTTATTTTATAGAAGTTATGTATTGAAGAATTTTTTTTTTATAAATAAAGTTGTGCGAATTAAAGGCGTGGCTAAAAGTACTCCGGAATAAATTAAAATATTGGCAGCTATGAGTTTCACGCACACGCAGCGACTGTTTTGGGGTGGAGCAGCTCGCACACTTTTCATACAGATTCTGCGATTTCCTCATATGCCGGCACCCTCCCTAAAAAAGACGATTTTGCAAGATTAAAAAATTAACTATCTGAAATCTCAAACAGATATAAATAAGAAAATGTTTTTATAAATGTTTTTTATCAGTAAAGAGAATAAATCCTGCAACCTTGTTGAAATTTAAAATGGCCGGGATGAGTGATAAGTTTATTTGACATGGAATAATACAAAGATTATCCCACCTCAAATCAATGATCCAAAGATCATTCCATTTAAGGAAAAAAACATTTTTTGAATACTCCTATTACAAGCAAAAACTTTTGACGCAATTTTCATTTGAGTCAATTTTTCCTCCAATTTCTGGCGGCTGAAATCTGAAAAAAGGATTTCAAAAGTTGAGTCAAAAATTGTCTAGAAAACAAGTTTTCACGGAGTTCAGTACATGTCAAGGCGCGCAACTATTTATGGTTCTTTTCCGGGCTCACATGAAGTGTTCGTGTAGAATGAAGAAAACTACGAATGACTTCACGCCGCTGCGCCGATCTTTCTCGGCGCATGTAAGGAGCTATTATCTCATTGGTTCATCATCGAAGGAGAAATTGCTCGTACGGACAACTTTTTATGAACATCTAGAAAAAATGTTCGTACTCCCAGCTAACAATAGAGACTGAGGCGATTTGAACCAGCAAAGTTGGGTCAAAATTTTTGTGAAAAATCCTTGTGTGTAATAATAGAGGCACAAAATTATCAAGGAAAAAAAAAGTTTTATATATATATATATATATATATATATATATATATATATATCATATTAATTATTAAAAAGGATAAAAATGTAATAAGGAGCTACAGTAAAAAGCTTATAGTAACTATTAAAAAAATAATGTAAAAATTGTAGAATTCTTGCCATAGTACCTATCCCACTTCCCAAATTTTAAGATTTGTAGCTAATGGTATTTTAAAAGGCATATTTTAACACACTTTTTAGCGGCCGAGCACTTCTGCATTCAAAGATGAAAGATGGCAAGTGCCTCGTTCGATCCCACGTTGCGCTCTTCGACCTAACCGTTTGGAATTTTCCGTGGTTTTCTCTCAAACTTGCGTAAATACGGGTTTGGACCCCTTAGAAAACCCCCCACAGAGGGCATTCCATTAGTATAGAAAAACTAAAATTTCACCAAACGTGAGTAAACTTCATATTAAAGAAACCTCGTGAATTTTTTTTTTAAATAAGGACTCACATTGCCCTCTATACCTGATAGAGCTTGTAAAATCTAAGTTTGCACAAGCCAAAGAATTATACATAATTGCCAACCATCTCATTATGAACCGTACAATTTTTTTGTACCCGCCTTTTTTTTCACACCAATAAATTTTTAGATTAATTTTAGTCTTATTTATTCGTAACAACATTTGGAGAGAATAACTCTAAAAATATAGTAGTGTGAGAAAAGAGGCGTTTTTTAGGGGGCGTTAATAATTGTACGGTTATTAATGAGATGGTTGGCAAGTATGATAATAACTTTTACATTCAAGACAGGCATAGCTGTCAATATTTTAATTTATTCCAGAGTAATTCTAACCCCGCCTCTAATTTGCACCACTTAATTTTTAAAAGCAGTTTTTTCTTATTTTATTTCAAGTTATGTATTGAAGAAAAATTTTCTATAAATCAATTTGTGCGAATTAAAGGCGGGGCTAAAAGTACTTCAGAAAAAATTAAAATATTGGCAGTTATGGTTACATTTTAGGGTACATGAAAGCACCAGCGACAGCGAGTACCAAACTATATATAATGTATTTGAAAATATGTACAGAATAAATTTATATATTATTCATATATTTATTTTCAATCTATTGTTTTTTAATTAGACAAAAATGTTGACTTCATGGGCGTGTCTTTGAAAAATATGCGACCGTTAAGGGGTTAAAGTGTATCCATACTTGTGTAACATTTATAATTTATTCCGGAGTACTTTTAGCCCACCTTTTTTTTATTTTAGACCAGTATATTTTAAAAGCATTTTCCTTCTTCAGGGTGGTTATAGACCCGCATTTTTTTCCTGGTTTTTCCATCAGTACCTTTTTATAATAATTTTTTAATTTAATTAGCCCTTGGGTACGTTTCATGAATAAGCTTCGTCATGCGCTTGCTTTGCCTAAAAAAAGGATGACGAGTTTAATTCGTCATGAAAATTAGAAGAAAATTAAATATAGCTGTCACAAACTATAAATAGATAAATTGGCAATAATAATAATAATCAAATAAATTTGTACCCAACACAATGGGATAATCCGCAAAAAATACTATTAAAACTTTCGCAAGAAATATATCGGTGAGGAATCAGGGTGAGAATGTGGCCTGTGACCTTGACCACGCTGTTTATATTACATCGTAATCACATACTGGAATAAAACTCTCTAAAATCAAAGTGGTGTGAAAAAAGGGCGGGACAAATAGTACTTCAGAGTAAATTATGAATGTTATTAGGTATGTGAATCCCTCGGAGTGTCGTTAGCGTCGTTTGAGGCAGCATACGACTAGTACTTTCAAAGCGATCTTCAGATTTTATGGTTTCAGGATTTCTCAGTCTGTACTGCAGCAATATTATCAAATACATTACACTACAAAGTACAAGTTCTTATGCTATTTGTTTTTTCCGGGCAGAAGACTTTTTTTTTTTTTTTGTTATACATCATTATTTTTCACGTTTTCAAAAATAAAAAAATAAAAAAAAAGAGGTTCCGCGGCTGATGTGTTACTCATTTTAAAGGATAAACTTGCCCCATGTTTAATTACAGTAGTTTATATAATAACACTTTGAAAATCAAAATACAAATGGTTGCGTATCATAATGTTAAGATATCGATAAAATCACAGTAATTGTCTTTTCCATATATGCATTAATTTCCAGGTTATTTAAGTATGATCAAAAGCTAATTACCAACGGGAGATCCAAAATGTGATGGGTGCAGTTTCACTTTTTGTATACGCGAAAACGAATGCTGTTTAACAAACAAACAGTCAACCGATATGGTTGATTGTAAACTTTTCCCAAAATTTTGGAATAGGACAATTTTTAGTAAATTTTAATTTAAGAGTATAGCCGAAAAGTCCAACACGTAAATTATTCTCTTTAATCTATTAACCGCTTAACGGTCGCATATTTTTATAAGACACGCCTATAAAGTCCATATTTTTGTCTAATTAAAAAAAATAGATTGAAAATAAATATATGAATATAAATTTATTCTGTACATATTTTCAAATACGTTATATAAAGTTTGGTACTCGTTGGTGCTATCACGTACCGTAAAATGTTAAAGGAAAATACACGTGGGGCGTGGTCACTGCCCGTAAATATCACGGGAGTGAGAAAGAAGGGATTAACGAATTTCTTTGAAATTTCAAACACAGACTTCTACCAATAATTTGATTTAATTAATTTTTTCAATAGTTTAATTAAGTTTTTTTTTAAAAGAATTTTAGAAGAAATCTATGCATTATACATGTTATAGATATTGTAAAATTAGATTTACTTAATAAAACTACTTATTTTTAATATTCAATGTCTTGAAGTTTTTTTTTCTTAAAAAAAAAAAAAAAAAAAAAAAAGATTTTTATAATCTATTATTTATAAAATTTTAAACGTTTGCTTTACATAGTTCTGATCTTTAAAATAAATAATAATTATAATAACTGTTTAAATAAAATGTTTGTTTTTTTTTTTCTTTTAAATATATTTTGTTAAATACAGTTAAAAAGAATTAGGCAAATAATAATTACTGTTGGAGAAACAAATTAGGGTTTTATAATTTTTATATCTGTTGCCTGAATATGTATTCTCGAGTCAAAACTTATTTTTGAATATGGAATTTTTATTTATTTATTTATTTAACTTTTTCAAAAGAGCTTTTTAAATATTTATAATATGCGTATATCATTCCATATTTATCATTTGTTCTGTATATAGAAATAAGAGGATAATTAGAAGAGCAGAACAGTTATATAGATAAACAGTAAACAATTTTTACTGCCCAGCAAAATGTCCTCTATAGATATATATCACTTTTAATAAAATCCCTCGAAAACGCATAAATAAATTTAGTTTCAGAAAATTAGGTGCCATAGCACTTAATATACGTAAATTATTTAACGTTTTCTTATATTAATAATAATAATAATAATAATAATAATAATAGTGCTTCGCACACTACTTCTTCTGACAAGCATATTTCACGAAAGTAACGCAAAGTACATCAATTTTATTTTTGTTTCAACTAATTTAATAATACCAAAATGAATTTTACATTAATTAAGTTCTTAGCCCATAATATAAAAGCAGTATTCTTTGCACCCTTGCAAAAAGTCCAACTTTTATTAAATCGTGTGCGTTACATTTTAAAAATGTAATATATAACTAGGATTCACAACAGAAATGATATTAAGGAGACAATAGTCACAAAGATTTTCAAATAATTTTTCATTACTTTTGGATTTAAATCATATTATTACTTTTAATCTCTTTTATATAACTTAATGGACTTTGTGACGAACGAGTGGTCGTCATAGCTGTCATAGCTCAATCTTAGATTAACTTAATTAAATAATGAAGTAATGACAAAGTCATATATATAAAATAAATAAAGAGCTTTTATTTTGAGCTTAATGGAAAGGTGGGCGTTGGACTATAATTACATTTAGTGCCTATATAAACTTAAAGGGGCAGCCTTCATAAGTATTCTAACTTTCAATAGATAACCACAATTAATCTTAACTACTTCATTTAACTTCGTTAACTCTCACGACTACTCTCGTCTTTCGTAAGTGGGGGGATTCCCTTATGCCACTATACTACTCGACTTACTATCTCCCACTATAGCCGCTCGCTACTACTTCTCTCTAAGCCGCTAACAACTTTCTTCCAAGCAGCCTCTTACTGCTTCCCCTAAGCAGCTACCATTCTCTCAAGGCTACCTCTTCTAAGCCGCACGCAACTAACCTCCAAAAACAATCTTCCTTCTCCTTTTATACAGTTCACTTTCCAAAATATTAGCATATTACAATTTCGTTTATTACAGGAACTAACTCCATTAATCCACTGAATCCTAAATTCTACACATTCACGTGTTATTCGTAAAGTGCGAATTTTATTTGTAGCATTACGCTAGCATAGCTTTTCCTTACAACTTTTGTTCATAAAATGTAACATGCGTAAATTATTTTTTACTTCCCTGTTAAAAAAATATAAGTAAAACGTGATATCTCTACCCCCTTCCCCCGTAATGTTTATACTTAACGAAGCAAAGTTATATATATATACACACATATATGTATATATATATATATATATATATATATATATATATATATATATATATATTCAGCTTTAAACAATTTAAAATTTTTAAAACGAACTTCAAATAATTTGGATCCGTATATCGTAACGTATGATAATTCTACTTTGTATCACTGTAAAAGAACTATAAGCTTTACATGCACGAAGATCTACGTAACTTGATCTTGCAACAATTATCCATAACGATGATCTATATATCCAGTTCCATCTTGATCAAATATATAGATTAGACATTAGAACAATTCAAATAATTTTAATCCATGAGGGCGTACTGATAAATTATTTTTCTATCTTTCTAAAAATCTGACAATCTATACATGCAGGGTGGTGACAGGTCGGATCTTTTCCCTGATTCTTCTACCAATGTTTTTCTTTCGGAATTTTTAATAGTAAGTTTTCCCAATCAATTATGTAAAAAGAATTTCATATAAATTTGCTGGTGGAAGAATTAGGGGAAAAGGCGGATCTGTAACCAACCTGTCATGTCATTTGAAGTGTGTCTATACTCTATAATACACCTATCAAATTTGAGTTATACTCTGGGAAAGCATAAGTTGACAGTGTGTGTAAGCCTGTAGAAAATGTACTTCCGCGAAAGAAAATAGTTCTTTACTATATTTAAGTGTAATAAACTTTTTACTCGATTCTTTTTATTCCGGTAAACTGAAAAATGATTGTTTATTTAAACTAAACGTATTTATGTTAACACAAGGTATTTTTTATAATAGATAAGCATAAATTTTATGTGAATGTATTGTTTCGCGAAGAAAGTCTGTTGGCGAAATATTGGCGGAAGAGGGAATACCGGAAGCAACCTTTTAACCCCTATTGTGAGTGCGAAGAAGTTTGGTGGGGCTAATAGATTACTTTATTTTCCGAACATTTGAAGATAATTAATGTACAGTCCGCTTCTTTAATTTCACAACTATCAAAAATAGAGAAAAAATTTTGACGGATTTGAACGTTTCGGAAATTTTTACAACAGATTCATACCAAACATGTCAATGAAATATTCAAACTTACAGGAATGAGGAAAAATATATTATATTTCAATAAATACTTTTTTTTTTTTTTGTTATTATTATTACAATGATAATATAATTTCAATTCAGCGCGTTTTTATATAAAATATTTTTATTCCCAATACCAACAACTAATCTGGTGTTTACATTAATTTATACTATGTATTATATACTAAAGGTTTTACTTTCTTTTTGTTTTTCCCTAACAAAACAATAAAAGAAAAGCATAATTATCTTTAATAATAATATTATAATATAAAAAGAATCAGACTTATGTATGTAAAATTTATGTTTAAATGAGAGACAGATCAATTATTTAAAGCCGAAATTACATAATTAGCAAGCATTCCTTTGTAAAACAAATTTTATTTTAATGGACTAGCGAGCTTCGCCCGCTAGCGGGTCAGTATTTTCAAATGAATTACTATAATTAATGACTCACTAACAGTAACTTTTAGTCTTAAGAAAAGAAATTTAAAAAAAAAAATCATTTCTGAACGGATAAAATGTCGTCCCGTGTCCCCACTGCCTTCAGCAGCGCAGTCCCGTGCGCGCTGCGCGTGCACCAGTTAAGGGACACACGCGCTGCGCGCGCGTATTCCTTCCCTGACCCTTCGTGCCCCCCCCAAAAAAAATCATTTCTGATCGGGTAAAAACTCGCACCGGGTCTACACTGCCTTCGGCAGCGCAGACCCATGCGCGCTGCGCGCGCACGTGTGAAGGTATACGTGCGCTGCGCGCAAATATTCCTTCTCAAATCAAATTTTTATTCTTAAGAAAAGAAAAGAAAAAAAAATCATTTCTCATGGGGTACAAAGTCGGCCCGAGTCCCCACTGCCTTCGGCAGCGCAGCGCCAAGTTAGAGGATACGCGCGCGGTGCACGCCTATTTCTTCCCCACCCTTTCAGCCCCTTCTAATTAACCTATGTATACCAATTTTGTACGGTCTTACTCAATTAGCTGAGATGCAACAGAACACCTAATCAGGACGCCTCAAAACGTGTAAATCTGCTGAAAACTTTCGATAATATAAAAGAACTTTAAAATATCTTTCGAATGATGCATTAAAAATAATTTAATCATGATTAGAAATTGAAATATTGAAATTTGAAAATATTACAGCGCCATCTGGCGGTAGAAATTTCTGTATCCCACTGTTCGATCCCAAATCAACAAAGCTTTTTAATGATGTATTACTTATGAAATTATTTTAATTAGTAGTTGAGATACAAAAGAAAACTGATTCAGGAGACCTCAAAACGTGTAAATCTGGTGAAATCTTGAATTCATTTTCGATAATGTAAAAGTACTTTAAAATGTGTATCGAATGACGCATTAAAAAAAAAAATAATAATCATGATTAGAAATAGAAATATTGTAATTAAAAAATATTACAGCGCCATCTGGCGGTAGAAATTTCTGTAATCTACTGTTCGATTCCAACTCAACAAAGCTTTCAAATGATGCATTACTTATGAAATTTTTTTAATTAGTAACTGAGACAAAAGAGAAGCCTATTCAGGAGACCTCAAAACGTTTAAATCAGGAGAAATGTCGAAATATCGAATTTCTGTAATCTACTATTCAATTCCAAATTAACAAAGCTTTCAAATGATGTATTACTTATGAAATTATTTTAATTAGCAGCTGAGATACAAAAGAAAACCCATTCTGGACCCCTCAAAACGTGTAAATCAGGTGAAATCTCTAATTCCACTTTCGACACTTTAATTAGTAGCTGAGATACAAAAGAAAACCCATTCAGGAGACCTCAAAACGTGTAAATAAGCTGAAATCTTGAATTCCACTATTGCGATGCAAAAGAAAACCTAATCAGGAGACCTCAAAACGTGTAAATCGGGTGAAATCTCGAATTCCCCTTTCGATAATGTAACCGTACTTTAAAAGGTGTATCGAATGACATATGAAAAAAAAATAAAAATTAAACGTAATTAGAATTTTAAATATTGAAATTTTAAATTATTACAGCGCCATGACACCTCGAAACGTGTAAGTCAGGTGAAATTTCGAATTCCATTATCTACGGTTGTCGGTTAATGGAAGTAAATAGAAAAAGAAATATTTTTACCTTAAGTGTATTTGTGTCGTTTTGAAACTCGCATCCTCTTTCGACAGATAAAATGTCGGGCGTGTAAAGATAAAATTTAATTTGCAATTGAAATGTAAATCTTTTGTTTATTGACCAAAATCGATGAAATTTTAACTGTAAGTTTGTTTTGTGGTGTTAAGATTGTATATTAATTGAAATGTGCGAATTTTGAAAAATTGAAGAAAATAGGAAATTGCAGAAAAAAACATGTGGCCTCATTAAACACCAGATGTTTTTTCTTTCCGTTCAAGATCGTCTGCCAAGTTAAAATGCTTGTGATTTGTTGCCACCATTTTTTTTAGTTTAGTTAATTTAAAAAAATCTAATTGTCCGATCGATAAGCCGTTCACACCATCGGATTGAGAAAAAAAAGCCCTTTCCAATGGTATCTTGTTTGTAACAATGCGACTGATATTTCTAATTAATTTTCCACTTTTTCCGTAAAAATGTCGCTTTTTAAGCATTTAATCATGAATTCTGGGTCATTTTTCGGTAGACATGGGTGGACATTTTAATTAATATCTCCGCTAATTAGGGTCGCATCGCTTAGCGAATTATCGCGATGTCGAGATGAAGAAATTCTGCGTCTGTCGACACCGGTTTCGAGTCGATGCGACCATTAGCGCCGGAGCTTTAGCGATGACAAGGCATTTCTCACAGACAGACAAACGCGTACAGATTTTAATAATATAAGGAGATATTTACTTAAAGAAAATTAATTAGGAAATAAATACTGTTTCAGACTTTATAACAAATAGTTCGATACCTTGGAGAGAAATTACAAAATTTTAAACATATATAGAGCAATTATGTAGCGATTTATATATTGTAGTTTAAAATAGTTACTTTTAAAGATACCATTAGAAAAAATGTTCATTAGAAAAAGCTTACATCGAATAGAATTATTACTTATAATTCTTTGGATTTAGTTGGTAAAATAATAACTTCTTCAAATGAATAAAAACTATACTATTTAACTACCATTATGTTTAAATTAAATTAAAAATAAATAAATAAATAAAGGCTGATAGTGGTCAAATGAATTGAAATGAAATTTAAATTCTGTCCTACACATAGTATAATTTTCTAAAAGAGGCCTATTTATTTATTGTGTATGCATGAGACTGTATTCCTGACACTGGCTCTTTGAAAAAATGGTTCTCTCGTCCTTATAAATCTATCTTTTAGAGATTTGATTTAGAGCCAAAAGCTTTCTATATTCATAAAAATGCCACGAAGTTCTTCCAAAAGCTACACAAAGTCAAAAACTTTTATTTTTAGATATCAAAATTAATTCCAAATGGCTACAAAATTGGTATTGATTCAGTTGCTAAGTTTTTCAGTATCAAGTATGACGGAATTTTCACTCATTTGCTGCAATTGCTCAATAGTTTACTACAATAGTTATTTTTCGATTTAAATATACAGATATCCTTAAAAAAAAAGGGAGGGGTCCTTAACTTTATTTATAAATTGCAGCACTTTGAAACGGTAACTATATAATTTTCTAAAAATTTCTGTCGAACATTATCTCTCAATTTTACCTTTAATATTTTTTTAACTGTGCCAAAGAAAAAAAAAAAAAAAAGATAAATCGTTTTATTTAGTCTATGCTGTCTGAAAAAAATAGTTCTAAAAAAAAAAAAAAATTGGGAACATTGTTTCTGAAAATTTTAAGATTGCTTTTAAATATAATATCACATTAATATCAAAGCTTTCTTATCCATTACATACATCAAAATAAATTGAAAAATGCGTGAAATGCCATGCTTTCATTCATATTCCAAAGAATCGAATAACGTAACATTTCCCTTTTTCTCATCTATAAAAATCTCATTCCAACCTCATAAAAATGCTAAGAAAATAGATGTTTCAACTCAGTTTTTTTTAAATAGCAATCGCAAAGGTATGTGTTTATCAGTATTAAATAAAGACATCAAGAAAAGTCATATTTATAAGTAAATAAAATTTTTTTGTAAAAAAATAGAACCGACTCCAAAAAGCAACTACTATTCCAAAAAAAAAAAAGTATCAAATGAAACTGAATTGCGCCTAAATGTATAAAATAATTTCCTTCGCCAAACAACCTATAACATTACAATTAATCATAACTTTTGAAGTCGGCGCAAAATTAAATAAAATTTAATTAGTTTTTAAAGGTTTGTTTTTAGATCTCTCTAGCAACAAATGCTGTCGTCTCGGATGATCCATTTTCATGTTTCTTTTATTATTTTATTACTGTATATAATTGGTCCATTGGTAGCATCTACACAGAACAGTGAACATTCTTCACAATGCGGTATTTATGTTTCGACGAAGTTAGAGTTTCCTTTGTAAATTTGGTATAACTTTAATAACTATCATCCTTGGACGGTGGCTTTTGGATTTGGTGTTCAAAACGTATTGCAAAAATATACACGCAAGATGTATATTTTCATAATATATTTTATACGAAGTATTGTTTCATATTCTTGATTACTCTCTTAATATACCTTATCAAATTAATCATGATGTCCCAAAGAAATTAAGTATATATGTTTGCCAGATAATTTTGCGATTTTTCTTTCACCAAGGACGTCAGATACCAGCATCTTCGCCAACTTTTGCTGCTTAAGAAATTTTATTTGTTTTCTTGAATCAAAATAGTTTTCGGCTGCGTTTTGCAGGTGACAATGTGAAATGTGTATTTTGAATAGGATTTGATTTTTGTATTGAATAAAAGCATCAATTTTTATTTAATTTTGCGCCGACTTCAAAAGTTATGATTAATTGTAATGTTATAGGTTGTTTGGCGAAGGAAATTATTTTATACATTTAGGCGCAATTCAGTTTCATTTGATACTTTTTTTTTTTTTTTTTTTTTTGGACTAGTAGTTGCGTTTTGGAGTCGGTTCTATTTTTTTACAAAAAGATTTTATTTTTCTCTTTTCAGTGAAAACTTATTCATATAGCAGAACATCAAAAGACGTTCGACGGCAGTTTCACAAATCACAACTTCCAAGAAAAATTACATAACTCAAAAAATGGTTTATGTCACTGAAAAATACATGAAATGCACCCAATGTGAACAAAAAAGTTACATCTCCATCTAGAAAGTTATCCATTCGAGAGACAGTTGTGCCAGTTTTATTTTAGTCAAGTTATTTTTAAATTCATTTTTCTCAAACGCTGCATTTTTAAGTTGTGTCGCTTTTTTTGCCTTTATCGGATATGAGAATAAAACTATCTATTGAATGAACATAGGTTGAATTAAAAAGTCTTTAGAAATGTAAAGAATGGATACGCTGTATTCGTAAGCAAAAATTCTGTTAGGCGTATATATTGAATGGTGAATGGTGAATGGGTTTTACGTCGCACTAATGCTGCGCAGATGGGCAATGGCGTATATATTGAACTTTACAGTGAATAAGTGTCACTCGCCGCGCTGAAAATTGCGCAGCATAAAGTTCAAACAAAGAGCAAAATATGCATTGCAGCTGACGGACAGAAGTTTCAATATCGATACTAACATACTGCTTTTACCAGTGTAGCTGCATCTGTTCAGCAGTTTAAGTGAGAACAAAATTTTGTGAGTATCCTGTAATTTGTTTATATCTTAATGAAATCATAATGAAGCCTATTTCAGGCCAAGATCATTACGACAACAAAAAAAGTATTAAAGTTAAATGATCTCTAACGAAGTTATAAGCTAACAAATTTCAACAACAACAACAACAATAAGAAACAAGAATTGTATTGAGAACCTCTTCCTTTATGAAGTCGGTTTAAAACGTCTATGCGTTAATCGATGTGACCGCTTACAATAACCATACATTGAATTTTACATAGCATAAATGTCACCCGCTACGCTACAACATATGCAATGTCGTTCAAGTGTGCACAAAATAGGAGATTGTGAACAAACGAATGCACGTTTTAAGCGTTCTGTTTTTATCATTAACGTCTAAACTACCTTTTCGTACTAAATCGATGATGCTCTGCAATTTTATAATTCATTTTTTTCCCCTGTCTTGAACTGTTTCCGAGATAGGAACGCTAACTCCCCTGTTTTCCACCAGGTGGCGCTGTAGGCGGTTGAATTGCGCAGCACATATCCACTTTACTATACCTACATACCACTTTTATGACTATAGCTGCAGCTGTTCAGCAGTTAAAAGAGTCGGGACTGACGTTTTTGGGCACCCTGTATTTTCTTTTGATCGTAAAGATATTGCAATGGGACCTATTTCAGACCAAGATCTTTACAATAAAACAAAAAAGTACCAAAATCGGATTATCTGTTCAGAGGTTATCAGCTAACAAACAAAAATAAAAACAAAAAACATACGGTTTGAATTGAGAACCTCATCCTTTTTGAAGTCGGTCAATTAGAGCATCTCTTACGAAGTTATAAGCTTACAAACACCAATAACAACACATAGATCGAATAAAGAACACCCTCTTTTCTGAAATTTGTTAAAAACGACTTTGCGCTAATCAATGTGATCGCTTACAGTAACAGTACTTTGAACCATAGAGTATTTGTGTCATCCGCTATGCTGTAAAGTGTGCAACGTAGTTCAAGTGTGCACAGTGTAGGAAATTGCGAAGAAACAACTGCACGTTTTAAGCGTTCTATTTTTAGCAATAATGTCTAAAAACTGTTTTTTCGTTGTTAATCGATAATGCTCTAACCCTTTGTAATTAACTTTTCTCCCATCTTGAACTGTTTTTGAGATAGGAACGCTGATTCCGCTGTTTTTCACCAGATTATTTTCTTTAGATTGTAAAAATATTACAATGGGACTTACTTCTAACGAAGATCTTTACAACAAAACAAAAAGTATCAAGTAACCGTATTTTGAACTATATAACATATGCCTCACCAGCTACGCTACAACGTGTGCAATGTAGCTCAAGTGTGCATAGTGTAAGAAATTGCGAACAAACAAATGCACGTTTTTAGCACTGTATTTTTAGCATCAATGTCTAAACTATCTTTTCGTACAGTCGGTAACAACAGTCTCCGAACACTAGCGAAAATTTCTATGTAAAAAAAGAACACTTAATACAGTTTTGTTAAATAAATCCTTCTCAATCGTGTTTTTAGTCAGATTAAAAACAGGATTCGACAAGGATTTATTTAACAAAACTGTATTAAGTGTACTTTTTTTATATAGGAATTTTTGCTAGTGTTCGGAGACTTTTGCTACCGACTGTACTAAACCAATGATGCCCAGTAATTTTATAATTCACTTTTTCCCCGGTCGTGAACCGTTTCTGATATAGGAACGCTAGCGTGAATGTCTAAACTATCTTTTTGTACTAAATCGATGATACTTTTCAACTTTGTAATTCACTTTTTTCTCTAGAACCGTTTTGAGATAGTAACACTATTTCCGCTATTTTCTACCAGGTGGCGCTGCAAGCGGTTTAATCTTGTACTGCATGTCCACTTTGTTATACTTACAAATCATTTTTAACACTATAGCTGCAGTCGTTTAGCAGTTAAAAGAGTTGGGACTGATTTTTTGGGGCACCCTGTATTTTTTTTTAGATTGTAAAGATATTACAATGGGACCTATTTCAGACCAAGACCTTTTCAACAAAACAAAAAGTGTAAAAATCGGAGCATCCGTTCAGAAGTTATGAGCTAACAAACATAAAAAAAAAAAAAAAAAAAAAAAACATACGGTTTGAATTGAGAACCTTCCTTCTTTTCTGAAGTCGGTTAATAAAATTCGTTTTCCTTTTCACGTAAATTGTGAGTTTCTTAACTTTATTTATAAATGAATATAAAAATTCTCATATTCATATTTAGCTTAAAAAATCAGGGTACAGACAGAATAAATATACAAACAAATTGTAAGCAGAAATTGCCTCTGCACATGAAAATTCACTATATTTATTTATTTTAAATTAATATTTTTTTAATTTTTAAATTTATCATAAAAGCAATAAACTATTTCCACTTTCTCATTTTTTTTACTACTTTTAACATTTACTGATTAACCGGTAAATAATAATGCAAATTGAAAATCTATTATCTTTTGTTCATTCAGAACTTTTTGCTCATTTTCTCTTGAGAAAATACTGCCATTTATAAATCACAGTTTAAATCTTATGATAAAATAATTTTTCTGCCAAATATATTCGAAATATTTTAAAAGTATATTTTTAAATTAAAAAAAAAAAAAAAAAAAAAAAATGTCAATTTCTCTTTGAAGGAAACAAAGACAAAAAATATACATACAAATAATATTTAATTTATATATATATATATATATTTTTTTTTTTTTTTTTTTTTTTTTTTTTCGTTTTCAAAATATTTACGTATTAAACTTTTTTCTCTCTCTCTCTCTCTCTCAGGGTAAAATTTAGTATATTACTCAATTTGCAGTAATATGAATTCACAATAAATTGTAAGTAACCAATTTAGTGTAAATTCATCCAATTTAGTGTAAAGAAACTAAATAATATACTCTGAAAAAATATTTTTACTTTAATCGAAAAAAAAAAAAAAAAAAACTTTCTCAAATCATCGTTAAATCGCCCGATGTGGCAACCCGATTAACGCCAAGTGCGTAAAAAGGTCTCTGTAGCATATACAGTGCTGTCAAGATTTGCTTTCCCCAAGTATAGTTGGATAATATAATTCAATACTATTCCGTTCCTTCACACAGATACAACGGGGATAGAACACGGGCGTAGAATTCATAGCGCTATTTGTTTAAGAAATTTTTCTACATATAATATCGTTGATTTAAGAAGTAGAAATTTTCTCATGTTGATAGTGGTATGAGTTTTGCTCTCGTGTTCCATCTCCGATACAAGTACAGATTATATCACCGTAAAATTTGGAAAAGTGAAAAAATAAAAATTTCAAATTAGACTATTCCGAGATTACAAATCTTCCCTTACACAGATACATGTTACAAAATTAACTACAAGATAATCAAAGCGAAATAAATAAAATCTTCATCTGTTCACATACTACTTCACTTATCAGAGATAGACATAATTCTAGCCTTTCTCTTCTATGGAAACTGCTATCGTCTTTTGAGCGATAGATTACGTGTTAGAATAAAATTTGATTTGCAATTAAAATGTAACTTCTTTGTTTATTAACCAAAATGGATGAAATTTGAATTACAGGTTGGTCTTGTGCTGCATAGGTTGTATATTAATAGTTGTGTGCGAAAAAGAAAATTTGAAGAAGTTTGAAATTTGCAATGTTTAATCCCACTTCAAGATCATGTGACATTATTGATTTCCAGATGTTTTGTTTCCGTTTCAGACAACGGAGCAAATCGTCTGCTGATAGAATGCCTCTTTTTAAGCAATTAGCCATGAATTCTTGGTCATTTTTTGATCGACATGGGTCGACATTTTAATTAATATCCCCGAAACTAATTAAAAATTTTTAATTCTGTTTTCAGGAGCCCCCGGGAAGGCTCCTGAGCATCCGTATGTCCATTTTTGTACTCCTGCGTTCAATAGGGGCTGAACTTATAGAAGAACAGACAGCGGGACAGACAGACAGACAAACAAACCTTTCCTTTTATTATTATAGATTTAAATATTGACATACTGTTTTCATGTAGACAGTGCTTCTTATTATTGAAATGTCTAGAAGAAGATTGATCGGATTGATTGAGACGCTTATATATAGAGTAGTTTACAGAGATATGCATCGTCATGTAAAAAAAAAAAAAAAAAAAAAAAAAAAAATTATGCTTATAGCTTTTTTTTTTTTTTTTTTTTTTTTTTTTAATAAGGATACAATAATCATAAAACACATTTTTACAGAGAAGTTTTGAATGTCTATATTTCTTATTTAAATGCTTACTTAATAAATAAATAAATAAATAAAATCGATTCCTGACTACGAGAGATATTAGTTTTAATTAACATGTTAGAAAATAGATGTTTATAAATTTTTTTTTTTCCAATAAAGATACCATATTTTTTTAGAAAAGGTATGAAAGTGGAGTTTTAGGACGTGAAAAAAAAAAAAAAAAAAAAAAAAAAAGTCTAGTCTTGCTAGACGTTAGACAACCAACTGACTAAAACTTAATTTAGTTATGAGAAAAGTGAAAAATACATTTAACACATTTCCATTTCATTAGCATGCTTCAATTTTTTTTTTCTTTTTGCCGTCAAAGACTTTTTAAACCTGTATCCATAAGCGATATATCATTGATTGAGCCTTTAAACTTGTGCTTTTATTCTTACTACCAGTAATTTTCAATAGAAATTTTTTATTATTCTTTGTAGCAATTTTCTATGATTAAAAGGGAGATTCTTTTCTTTCCAGGAAAAGATAATTAAAAAATCGTACAAGCTGACAGATAAGATTTATATTTAATAATGATTCAACAGTTTAAGTAAGTTTTATTTCAGATTTCAAAATAAAATAAATAAGAAAAAGAAATCATGTGTCTTGCATGGCTTACAGTTATAAAACATTTTCCGACTGCACTTATCCTTTGCATCAAATATATTAATTTATAAATACTTTTTGACATTATTGTAAATTGCAAAACCTCATAATACAACTGAAAAATGAAATAAAAATATAATAAAAATAAAGATGTCTCCAACATTTTTTTAGTAATGAATCCGAATACTTTTTGTAACAATAAAAAAAATAAATAAATTCTAAAGATAATGATAGTACTATTTTTTTTACCAGAAACATCCTTTATAGCATCTGAAAAATGCATGTTACCGCTGTTTAAAGAAGTTGAAATTTACGGAAATAAAATCGTAAAAAGACAGGCGAACCAAAGTTATAAACACTTCAATTTTATTGGAAAGTAATAATATTATGTTACTTCTTTGCATGTTACTTACATCGCATTGTAGCAACGTATTTTCAATTGGGAATGGTCTGGTAATGCCCCTATCGAAGGGATCCGAAGGCATACTGCCACAATTTTGATCCTCTGCTGTCTCACTTCGGTAACCGCCGTATTATTTGGTAATTTTTAGCTTCATTAGAAAGTGAGAAAACGCATAACGTAATTGAAAATGAATTCGATAGTATTTTCTTGTAATGAAACGGGATATTTATTTGTGGCCTGTAAAAAAGATTTCTAATATTAATAACACTGTTTTCTACTGGAAGCATTATTTATCGCAATTGAAAAATGGATAGTAATTTCATTATATTTTGCGCAATATTAAGATATTGAAATGTGCTTAAAAGAAATGCATCTCAAAGACTGTAATATATCCGAACTATTTTTGGAACACCTGTACAAAAAATAACAATATTTATATCACTTTTAAAAAATTATACTCAGTATTCAATTCCTTAAAAATTATTACATAAATTATACCACAGACTAATGGACAGACAGATGAACAGAAGCTATAAACATTTTTCAAATTTGCTGGAATAATTTGTAGATAAAAATTTGTTGCCACCACGAAACTTTCTTCTACATTCTACTAAAAAATTAACAACAAATTTTTTATTAAAGCTATTTTCGACGATTAATGTAGAAGATTTATATCTTAGTGAAATAAAATTCTAAGTATCGAAGAAATTTAATTTGTGCCCTACACATAATAGCTAAAAAAATGCTCTCTTTATTTTAAAGTGGTCGAATTCGATCGCTGGCAGATACTACTATTCATAAATTTTCATTATATACAGGATTACATAATATATAGAACCATTTTCAACTCTTCATCTATCAGCCAGTGTAGCTCAATGGTTTAAGCATCCGCACATAAAGTGTAAGGCCAGGGTTCGATTCCCGGCTCTGGTTTTTTTCACATAGTTGGTATAAAAAATCAGCCTTCCGCTACAAATTATCTGAAATGAACTTTCAAGGTTGATTAATGAATTTCTATATTAAAACATTTCGAGGTCTATTGGAGTTGTGCCACGATTAATAATGTCACTTGATATAGCTGTGTTTGCAGGCTCGGTGACTTTGCCAACGAATGTTATGGGAGAAATACCTAGCTGGCAATCAGCCAGAGTAGCTCAAGCGGAAGGCCCGGGTTTAATACCCGGATCTGGTATTTTTCACATAATTGGTATAAAAAATCAGCCACTCTAAATTATCTGAAATGAATTCTCAAGGTTGATGAATTTTTCTTCACAGAATTGTGTTAAGCGGAAAAAGAACTTTTAATTCATCTATAGACTTTTTTTTTAATTTTCAGGGTAGGGGGCCCCGGAGCCCCGAATCTTATGCTGTACGGGAAAAAAAAAATAATAATAATCGAAATCCGAAAATATCTTACTAAAAAAGCAATATCGCTGAATACAATCATTACAAAAGTGTCGTGCATTTAACTGACCTGTTAGGTGAAGTAACATATGTCGGCCCCCAAGAGAAATTAGCTTTTTCTTCCCAGTATCCTATGAAAAAAAATTATGGTTTTCAGAAAAGTTATGGTTCATTGTAAAGAAAAAGTATGGTTTCCATTTGAAATTTTGAGTTTTTGTCACGTGGGGCCCCTGGAGGCCCACCTACATATGATACCTCATCTGAAAAAAACAAAAAAAAACTTGATTTAAAACAGATTTTTTTTGCTTAACAAGATTATGTTAAGAAAAAGTATGCTTTACATTTTCAAAAATTGAACTTGTACCACATGGGCCCCCTGGGGCCCCGAAATACCACCTATGCTACCTCATATGATATATAATTTAAACGTACTACGGTAATGTTAATTGTTGTCCTCAGCGAAATTTCTTTTTTATTGATATAGTTTGCGCTTTTCAGATTTATTTATTACAACATAAGATTCGGGGACCCCTAGTCGCCACAAGAAAAAAAAAAAAAAAATGAATAAATAAATAAATAAACATATACATGATTTAATACAATTTTTTTCCCATTTAACACGATTCTCTGAAGAAAGAACATGGTTTCCCTTTCAAAAAATTGAGCTTGTGCGAAGTGGGGCCATTGTGACCTCTTTATAATACTTCGTATGATAAATCATTTGAATGCATGAAACTTTTGAAGTTGAAGTGTCCAGTGAAATTGTTTTTATTGGGATATTTTGAGATGCCCAGATTTTTAATTACAACATAAGAATCGGGGTCCTGGGACCCCTACTCTACAAAATAAATATGCAATACATGATTTTAAATATTTTTTCCCGCTTAACACGATTCTGGGAAGAAAAAATATGGTTACCATTTGAAGAAAATTCAGTTTGAGCCACGCGGGGCGCCAGTGTCCCCGGGGACTCACTTATTAAACCTCACAGATAGATTATTTAATTCCACGAAACTTTTGAAATCAATGTCTTCAGCGACTTTACTATCCACCCCCTTCTCGTGGTTACTAATGAGCACATTTTAATACCTTTTTTTTATTAAAGAAAAAAATAAATAAATAAATAAAACTATGACACAAAATATAAAAATTGTAACATCCATTTCCACTTAGCTTTTTATATTCTGTTCAAACACTCTGCTCAACACAGTTCTTAGAAGAATTTCCGTGGCTCCCCCATCGCACGGCAACCGTTGACCCCTGTAGTTAAGTCTCTTATCTCCCCAACCAATGTAATCAATTAGGTTGACAGCTTAACAGGTCAGTAGTATTTTTTTAAGGACGTGATTTTAAAACTAATCAATAACAAATTTTAAATAAATTTGATTTTTGAAATGTTTATATTAGACAAAAGAAAAAATGACAAGCTTTACTTCCATAGTCTTCAAATCTTTATATCTTTTTTCAAAGGAAAATTTGAAGAAAGTAAAGAATAAGTTTCATATTTTTCGCCGATTTTCGAAACTTTAACACTTATTTTAAAATACTTAAAACTATTTTAAAAATATTTTACGACTAGATCTGAACAGATACTTCGTGTATCTAGAACATGAACAAAAAATTTCGCTGAAATTTTGAAAATTGACTGAAATATAAGTTGGCATATTTTCTCCCATAGGTTAACATGGGAATCCACAATCTTCTTCCCGAAAGCGATAAGTCGCCTTAAGACAGGAAACATACGGCCATATTGCTGACTAATGAAATATTCCAATATTCCAAACTAACACGTTCGTACTACACACTACACACACATATTGCGGATATGAATTATATGAATTTATTTTTTTCTCCTCTAGAAGACGTTATTAAATAGAGACGCAAAGTATTTTTAGTTGCTCTGAGAAGTCTATTTTATATACATAGTTAATGGTTATTATTTTATTATTTATTAGTGGGAGTACATTAATGATTTATATTTCTTTCTCAATAGAAAAAAAATTTCGTGACTGGGTGATACTCTTTTGAGATATACTAGAAAGTTTAATGCATAATTTGATTATTAATTTTGCTATTTCTTTTTTAGTTAACTTATGGCAATATTTCATGCTGTATTTCTATTTCTAATGTATGACAATTTTTAAAATGCCGCTTACTTTAAAAATGCATTTATACGTGTATATATATATATAGACATATATAAAGATGTAGTCGGACATATATATTATGAATAATTTTCAAAAGTTTTTTTTTTCCTCCGAACGATCGTTTTAAATTTCAAATAATAATAATAATAATAATAATAACAAAATCCTGACTGATTATTATTACCATAAATATAGGGTAACTGGGATAATCCAAAGTTTAAAAAGAAGCATGAACTATATATAATTTGTTTTAATGTAACTGAGTCTGTCCTGTGCAGCCCTTGGTCAGTCATATTCAAAAAAGCTACCTTTACATTAATAAATAACTAAATCAAAGACTAAAATGAATACTAATTATGGGATATATATGGTTTCTTTTTCTTTTTAAATTTAGAGTTATCGTAATAGAATGTATCATATTAAGATGAGACAAGAAACTATCTACAAGTCTCTGTTGCTTTCTGCATCTAAAATATTTCTAATTTTTTCTAAATCTACAGCTTGCTAGTCATTTCATTCACATGTTTTGTAAGAAAGACATTTTTCTTACGAATATCTATAATTTACTTTTTTATGTAACCCACGCGTGGCAACGATAAACATGATGAAACTGTTCTTAAATTTTAAAAAAATATATTGAATTTTAAAATTTATTTAAAGCAATTTATGTTATGTACTGCATTTTTTATATTTCCCCTTCAGGTATGACTTTTATTTCCTCAGTTTATCTAAAACTATAATAAAATCATTAACCCCTTAACGCGCGGTGTCCTCGCCACGAGGACGCAAAATTTAAGATCCAGCTGCAAAAATTCATCCCGGAAATATTTTAGCAAAAATTCACATTTATAAAATATCAGAAAAGGCCGGTTTTTTAAACCTCAAAATTTAAAATTTCTTTTAGATTAAATTAGTTCATGAATTCCGGTGGCAGTATAATTTAAATGTTTCAAATTGTCTTGCGCCCCAAAGGGTTAATTTCATGTTCAATGAGCTTTAACTAATATTATTGATCAGCCAATACAAATGCCATCTTCGTTTGAAATATTAGTGAAAAAAAGTAATATGTTTATATGTATACATACTCATACTTGCCAACATACTAATTAATATTACGTAGTATTGTTTGCCCAGCCTTCTTTTCCATACCAGTATCTTTTAAGAGTAATTTTCTGCTTATTTAATTGTAACAGCACTTGAAGAATATTACTCTAAAAATTTATTGGTGTGAAAAAAAGAGCGGGACTAGCAACACTACGGAATATTAATTAAAATGTTGGCAAGTGTGCATACTTGCCAACTTAACCCGGAAGATCGTTAGTTCCCATCCCTTTCTGTACATAACTTAATTTTTAGAGTAATTTCTCTTCAAATATATTTATGATTAAATAAGAAGAAAAGTACTCTAAAAACAGATTGGAGGGGAAAAATAGGCAGGAAGGGGTGGGACTAACAATCTTCCTAATTTGGTTGGCAAATATGCTTACATTGTTACTAGACGTATGAGAAAATGTGCATCAGTACTTTGCAGTTCTAGGAAGTGATGTCTCCTAAATTTGGAGATTTTGGGCCGGTACCCCGTTTTCCCGTGCAATAATCTGGTCCTGTGTAAACGCAATTGAAAAATTATCAGCCTTCACAAATTTTCTTTGACAGACTCCAAATCGTCAAAACGAATAACTTTAAAAGAAAATGACTTCTTTAAATAAGAAACGGTGGGCGTCATCTAACCGGAAACATTCAAATACCTTTATTGAGATCATCTGGGTGAAAACAATCGCGATGGATTTTACCAAGTTGATAGCGATAATTTAGTAATGCTATTGGATACATTGTAGTTATCACTAAAGAAGTGGGTAGTTAGTGAAAATTAACTGTTTTTATTATTATTAGTTAGAATCTTATGAATTCGAGCTTCTTCCCCAATTTTTTTAAATATTAATCTCATTATTCAAAGCATGGTTTAAGTCATTGAGCTGAGCTCCATATGGTTACTTTCATTCTAGCTCAATGGGTTAAATAAAGTACATCAAGAAGTTTCTCAGTCTCTCCACTCATAGAATACTCAAAATTCATAAATGTAAAATTTATTTACTTCTAAATGAGTACATCTATAAAAAATTCAAATTGTCTTTGTTTCTATTATGAAAAGTGAAGATATACTTTAAAATGTTCCTTTAAAGCTCCGCCCTAACTTCTTTACTAAAAATCAAATCTTAAGAATTATGCATGCAATTTTTAGAATATTAATTTATGTTATACATCTTGTATGAATCCCGCTAATAGTTAATACTGCTTTTACTCAAAATTTCTCCTTCTAAAATACAAATCTGAAATTACATTATTCATAATTTGTAATTAAAATTCAATGTATTTTATTGCCTTCAAGTAATTCATTTTAAATGTTTTCGATTTTCTCATGCTAAAAATAATATCCAAATTTTTCCTTTTCCTTTTTTAATTCCCCTGCAAAATTCTATTGAATCGTATTTCCTCTTTCTTCAAATTTAGTTTTATGAGTGAAAAAAAGATAAAATATTTAAAGAGAAATATTGAATATAAATGCATTTTCTTAAAGAAAGATTGGCCACCAGTGGCCGATCGGGTCTGGGTCTGGGCTCAAATCTGGTAGACGTGAGGTGTCGGGTTCGATCCCAGGTCGCGCTCGTCGGCCTAGCCTAGTCCTCATAGGGTTAGGAGACTTCCGTGGTTTTATCCGAGACTTGCGTAAATACGAGTTAGGACCCCGTTGAAAGACCCCCCTCCCCCCCATGAAGGAGACTTCTCCTAGTAAAGTCAATCGGCCTTAATCAACACAGTAGCAATAACAATTTTACAGAAAAGGTTTCTAATTTATGTTAATTTGACATATATAATATTTGCCATATTATGTATTTTTGTACTGTAAGTGCTGCAGTATAAAAATAGTTAAAAATAAAAAATGAAAGAATGAAGTAAAACATTAATTTACTCGCACCATTATATTTCTACATATTTTTATATTACATATTTTAGCTATGACTATATGCGATACCTATTCCACACGTAACAAATATCTTGTAACGTCGTTAGCGTCTTGTCTTCACAGGCTGCTAGCGATTGGTGTATTCATTATGAAGAACCATTGTGCTTATACCGCGTATTCTCAATCTATAACAATGTTGCATTTTGACGCACTTCTATCAAATAGGATGTTTGGCGATTTCAAAAAAACGTGCAGTGTCTCGGAGTGTAATAGGAAAAATATATATATCCTTTACGCTTAAAGAAACTTTTTCTTTTCTCTTTATAACTATATTGTAATAAGGTGTTTTTAATTTTACCATTCTGAATTTTCATTTCTGTTACCAGGTCTTTAATAATCTACTTAATGAATGAAAATGCTTTTTGTTTTTCAATTTATATGATTTTTAATTATTAATCATATTCTACCCTCATCGCATCCGAAGCTATAATAACAATATTAAACACATTTGAAGGCTATTAGACTTATCACACATGCGTTCATATTAGACATTACGAAAAATTGCAGTTTTCTTAAATTTATAATTTAGGGAGGGCTAGTAAGGAGGACTCAAATGTATGGACATGGACTAAACTCTAAATTACTAAGTCTGCCTACCTGTATCACAATTTAAAATTTGATGCCCTTAAATCTATGTTAGGGTATTTGTTATTCTACTAAAGTATCTAACAAGGAAACATTCAAAAGGTGTCGTCTTCAAAAAATATTGAAAAATATATATGTGATTCTACTCTTCCTAAAACACCAGAAAGTGAGAAAAAAAAATATCGGCTGAAATAAATTACAGCGATCACAAAAACAAATTATCAAAATTAAGCATATTTGGCAATTTCACACTGTTACGCGACTGAATTTGAGTACTTGGCGGAGAAGCAAAACACGGTTCTGTGCGTACACGGCAATCTCGGTGTTGGCGAATTTATCGTCTAATAGCGCTAAATCGCCAAAAATGCTTAATTTTGATAATTTTTTGTGATAGCCGTAATTCATTTCAGCCGATAATTTTTTCACTTTCTGGTGTTTTATGAAGAGTAGAATCACATACATTTTTTTCAATATTTTTTGAAGACGACACCTTTTGAATGTTTCCTTGTAAGTACTTTAAATAATTATAAAAATTACACACTTTTTTTTAATTACCGTATTGTTTTGAAGCCATTTTGAGAAAACAGAAAAAGTAACATTATATTTCAGAAATAAACTTGGTTTTATTCTATCATATATATGTATATATGGCAGAATAAAACCAAGTTTATTAAGAAATATACCTATAGCTATATTTCTTAGTCAGCTTATTGAGTTTTTTATTAGTCTAGTTAAAATGTAAAACTAGCTGGAACCCGTCGAATTCGACGGTGACTTTATTGACTGTAATGTTTCAAAATCGTCACTCTTCGATTGTTCCTGTCCGTTTTTCAAATCCGCATATATAAATGTCACCGGGGTCTTGGAGAAAACGGACAGGAACAATCGAAGAGCGACGCGGATGTGAGATGTCTTGTGACAGAAAATAAACAAAAAAATTCACGTCAGTTCAGCTTACTTTAACAACTCTACGCTAGAAACCGGTGAAATGATTGAAATCTTTAAAATTTGTTTTTAACTATCTTTACTGAGTAAAAAAAAGAAGAGTGCAAATGGAATGACGAATGTGCTCTAATACGGTTACAAATGCTAATTGAGTATTTCACTGAAGACGATATTTTGGGTCCAGCCATCGGCCACGGGACGTCCAGCTGAGGCCTCGAGAGTGATCTTGATTGCCACGGCTCCCAAAGCTGGAACCCGTCGAATTCGACAATCACTTTATTGACCATAATGTTTCAAAACTGGTCGCTCTTCGATTGTTCCTGTCCGTTTTTTAAATCTGCATACTTAAATGTCACCAAGGTCTTGGAGAAAACGAACAGGAACAATCGAAAAGCGACGCGGACGTGAGATGACTTGTGACAGAAAGTAAACAAAACTTTTTGCGCCAATTCAGCTTACTTTAGCAACTCTACACTAGATGGTGGTGAAATGATTGAAATCTTTGAAATTTGTTTTTAACTATCTTTATTATACGGTAATGAAAATCCTTACTCTGCAAAATCCTTTAGTTGCACTTTCCACCGCCAGAGGGCGCAGTGTATTCTGTACGAACATCACCAATGGTCAGGAAATAACCAGTCCTTTAACCCTTTCCTTCCCCGTGATTCCAATTGGAATCATAACATTTCAGATTTTCTTTCTTACCATCTAACACTCCCGCTGATTCATAATGAACAATGTTAAAATCTATATACATTTTGCCACCGAAAAATACCTATTCTGTTGTTGTTGGTGTTTGTTGTTTCTTATGCCACTCGGAAATTCCGAGCCCCGGTAATGGAACTAACCGGGTTTAAGGCAGGAGGGGTGCATCATTCCGTTTTTCAGAGGAGCGCCTACTAGGGAGGAAGTACGTCTTAGCTCCAGAAGCTGGCGATAGATGGCAGCACCAGCAAACAACAGGAACTCGAATTTTGATCCGGGACAAGGCTGAGTTAAACCCATGTTCCGGTACCCCCAGCGGTATAATTTTTTATGGGAACTTGGAGGACTTTGCGACCACGACGGAATTTAACGTGCACCAGTCGCCATTAGCGTACACGACGGTCTTCGGCCGGCTCGAGGACCGAACCCGCAATACCTATTTTGGATGGCTCCACTATCTTTGTTGATAATTGGAAGTATATTTTACGCTGTTTTGATAATAATATCGAAATCAGTTTCCTGTTTTGGGCAATATATAATATTTCAAACAGTAAATTAACTGTTTGAAATATTTTTTATTTTATTCTGTGTTATATGTTTATAATATGTATTTTAATTAATTGCAATATGTATTTCTCCAAAATTTTGATATTTTTATTTATTGAAAAGTTATGATTTTTAATGGCATCAGTGGTTATACTAAACATAAAAAAACATCTATCAGTTGCGTTGTTAGCTATATTAATTCGTAATCTGCTATAACTCCTATTAAAAAAATATATTTATATACATTACGTTTAAAATAAATTTATGACTATATATAAGATTTATTGTTTTATGGAGGGAAAAAGTTAGGAATGATAGGATCATAAGCCCACGTAACCCGGGTAATAATGGTATGTAAAAGTTAAGTTTATTATCTTTATTATACGTTCCAAGACCTTTCAAATAAGGTATCACATGGTGGTGTCAACTGCAAAATCCTTTAGTTGCACTTGCCACCATCAGGAGGTGCAGTGTGTTCTATACGAACATCACCAACGGTTAGGAAGTACTAAGACCTTTAAAAAAAGGTGCAACATAATAGGGTCATAGCCCATGTAACCCGAGTAATAATGGTATGTAAAGGTAAGTTTATTATCTTTATTATAAGTTACAAGACCTTTTAAATAAGGTGTCACATGGTAGTGTCAACTGCAAAATCCTTTAGTTGGACATTCCACCGCCAGGGGATGCAGTGTGTTCTATACGAATATCACCAACGGTCAGGAAATACCAAGACCTTTAAAATAAGATGTAACTTGATAGGGTCTACAACAAAATCTCTTAGTTCCATTTTTTACCACCAGACGGCGCACTATATTGCATACGAACATTACCAATCGACATGAAATTTCAAGATCTTTAAAATGAGGTGCTACATGTGTGGGTCTAGAACGAATTTTTCCCTCAAACTAATTTTCCCCCTTCTCTCCCAAATCTACTTTCCCCCTTTTCCCCTCTTAAGAAATAAAAATTCCAAATGCACGTAAAAGATTTTTTTAGTATTCGAGTCTAGTCCCCCCATGTACAATTTATTCACCGTGAAGTAATTTGGAGCTGGGGGTGAAGAGCCGTTCGACTATTTTTATTTTTCTCTTTTCATGACACATCTACAGACCAAGACCTTTTATTAGACACCCCAACCAAATTTTTCACCTAGCCGTTCTCTCAATTTAGTGGAGACAGACAAAACACGTTTCAAATTAATATATAGGTTATTAAATAGTTTAGATTTTATAAAGTAAAGGACGGAGGTCCACATATGTGGACATCTGGAGCGAAGACGTATATATAATTTGAAAAAAAGATGTTAATAAATAAATTGTAATTCATTCTTATTTCATTACGTCAATGTTATAGAACTGCAATTAGTATATAATGCATATATTTAATGTTTCTCCAGAGGAAGATTTTAGTTTTGGTAATTAGTGAAGTGCTTTCTCAAATTAAATGAGAGAAAACTAAAAAATCATGCTGGAAACACAGATATTGTGTTTCCAGTAAAGACAAACATTCTATCGAGTGGTTCTGCGGTCAAAATTAGTAGACAAGAAGTGCCAGGTTTAATCACAGGTCGCACTCGTCAAGTTCAAGACGGGTTTTTTTTTTCTGAAATTTTGCGTAAATACGGGCTACACCCACTTTAGAACCACGCCCACGGAAAGCATCCACCTGTAGGCCTAGGACCCTATTTTAGTTAATCGGCCTTAATCCACACGACGACCACAATCACATCCATTGTTATCGAATGGACTTTAGTAATAATTATCATGAAAATATTGTTATTTTTTATTTAAAAATAAAGAAAAAAGAAAGAAAGAAAGAATGTGGATTCCTGTCGTTCAATAAACTTTTGAAATATGCTAACAGCTTTTTAAAAATTTAAATGATCGGTGAAATCAAACAACAATAAAAAAAAAAAAAAAAAAAAAAAAAGATATTTTAAAGTTAAGCAAGAACTTGACTGATCTGATTCTTTACTTTCCTCTTTTACGCGTAAACAAATGAAAGCTATGGATAAAAAATTTCAATGATATGTTCTTTATTTAATAAATAATCGAATTTTGCATAATTTCAAAGTGTGTGGAATTTTTTTAATTGAATTTTATTAAATGGTAATTATTTTTAAAAAGTACGTTTTCGCTTAAAAAAAAAAAAAAAAAAAAAAAAAAAAAGAAAGAAAGAAATTAAAAAATTTTTGAAAAGAAAACTAAATAATAGTAAGTCAAGTTAAAAGTTAATTGCATTAATAGTTCTTTTAATATACGTATAAATAATTTAAATAGATTGTATATGTATATATATATATATATACGTACATGAAATTTGGATAAGGCGTTCTTCATAAAATTATTTTTTAGAAAGGAAAAAGTAGGACAAAAATAAAGGAAGGAAAAAGTCAGTTCTGATTAGTTCCCTATTACACTAGAAGAGGCTTGTCGAACTTACCAGTATATCATCTCAATAGTGCAATAATAGAACTCAATTAAATTGTGATCATTCGAGAGGGCATAATCTTACGTGTCTTTTCACAGGTAAACTGTTAGCCATAGCTGCCAATATTTTGACTTAGCTCCGCCTTTACTTCACCCCACTTTATTTTCAGAATATTTTTCTCTAATATACACCTATAATTAAAAAAAAAAAAAAAAAAAAAAAAAAAAAACTTAAAAAAAAAAATTACTTAAAAAAAAAAAAAAAAGTAGTACGGATTAAAGGCGGAGCTGTAAGTACTCCGGAATAAATTAAAATATTGGCAGCTATGCTGTTAGCCCATGTAAGCCCGTTCTCGAGAAATCTACTTTCAAGTTTGAGTAAAAATGCAGCACGAGAAAAAGTGAGAGGTGTCCCGTTAAAACCTGCAAGAATGACGAATTTTATCAATATTTAGGTTCTGTTTTAGCGAATTTTTAAACATTATTATATCGATTGAATATATCCATACTTGTCAGCATACTAAGTAATATTCCGTAGTACTGTTAGCTCCGCCTCCCTTTTCAG
Source organism: Salticus scenicus (assembly GCA_963930645.1). Classification (NCBI taxonomy): domain Eukaryota; kingdom Metazoa; phylum Arthropoda; class Arachnida; order Araneae; family Salticidae; genus Salticus; species Salticus scenicus. Next base: position 38,000 of record CAWVNO010001908.1, on the reverse strand, counting down.
ACCAGTATATTTTTAGAGTACTTTTTTTATTATTTAATCGTTATTGCATTTGGAGAATATTACTTTGAAATTTACTGGTGTGAAAAAAAGGGTGGCACTGACAACACTACGAAATATTAATTAGGATGCTGTCAAGTATGATATATCTCAACGCTGAAATGGGCAACTGATTAAAGCATAAAAGAATATGTTCGTCTATGCTCTTTCGATATCTGCTTGATTTGGATTTCATTCATTATTTCAGTAAGGCGTGGTGTTTTCGATTCAGGCGTAGCTGTACCGAATATTAGCAAACTTTCAGAATTTATAAGTCGAAACCGCGCAGAAGAGGGCTATTGTTTTATGCGTCAAAAAGAGTATTTATATATGCTTTTTCCATTAATGCTTGTTTGAATTTTTTTATTAATTACAGTATGGGATGCTTTTCTGGATAGATGTTCGTAAAAATTTTCTTTCTTTTTCTTTTTTTTTTTAAGGTTTTTACACGTTTTAAAGTTTCGGACAGGAATTTAAAAAAATAATAATAACAAAATTCATATGTGTCCTTTCATAGGTTTATGAGTTAATTTGTTTATATGTTTGTCTGTGTACACATAATCTCAAGAGTAAATGACTGTAAAGATGCCAGATCAATTTTAAAATATCGTTAAAATATACCGTCAAGAACCTTTTATTGGTTTTCAGCATTCTAATTTGAAAACTTCGTATGGTATTCGAAATTTAAAATTTTCTTACATAGCAGAAAAGGGCAAAATTTTGCATAAATGTTCATTAGGAGATTGTCAGACCACTTTTAGAATGCCATTTATAATTGATTATGAATATTCATTGCATTATAAATAATATGGAATCGAAAAAAAAAAAAAAAAACTAAGATGCAAAACTAATCCTACTACGACTGATCCTAAAATTATCGTAAAATAAATGGATCAATTCAGATGGAAGTTAGCCTAGTAGATGGAGAATTTAAGTATGAGACCTTTTTTTATTCTATAAAATTACACTGATCACTGACTTCTTTCACTGATCAAAAGCTACACTATCCCTGAGTGCTATAGGTTATATTTAATTTTGATAAAATAAATTTTAGTTCAAAATTTGAGTATTTTAATTAAAATCCCAATAAAATCCATAATAGAAATGAAAATTATGAAATATTAAAACATTTAGCTGCTGCCAACATAAAACAAACTTCTTTATGTTTCTTTTGCTTTTAAAATATCTTGACATGAAAAGAAAAGAAATACATTTGCACGTGTATTAAATTGAAATTCATATAAAGCTTTGTGAAATGTTAAACTTACACGTTAAATCTGATGTCATTATAGCTTTATAAGTGTCATAAGTATTTATTTTTCTAATAACATAATTTAATATGATATTATATAATGCATAGCTGCCAATATTTTAATTTATTTCGGAGTAATTTTAGCCCCGCCTCCAATTCCTACCACAGCTAGTATATATATGTACATATAAATTATGTCAAATATTATATATGTGTGTGTATATATATACACAGAAAAGTATGCATACATATAAACAAAGATATAAATATAATATTTGACATATTAGGAATTTCAATGCTTTTAAATGTGCTGCAATATGTTGAAGGTCATTAATAAAAAATCAGTTAATTAATTAAGACATAAACAAGTTAATTTCGCACCGTTATATTTATATTTATTTTTTGCTATACGCTTCAAATATGTCGGCAGTGCTGCAGTCCTTGTTAAAGTGAATCTCTAGAACTGTCGTTAGCGTCCTTCGGGGCAGCGTACGACTGGAAATTTAAATGCAGGTTGGGTACAATTTTTTCTGCCTTTGTAAACAGATAGGAAAACGCTGTGACGTCCCTGACCTTCTCTGGGCAGGGCACACACCAAACAGTGTGTTCCCGTTCTAATTAGTCATTATCCGAGAGTTATTGGTGTGTTCCCAGAGAGGGTCAGTGACGTCATCACTTCGTTACCGTGTATAAGGAAATTTGGTATACAGGCTATCATACTTGCCAACATCCTAATTAACACTTTCACGACCGCTGGCTCTGACGTAGATTCACGTCATTTGAAAATCTAAAACTCTGCCAGTGGGCGTTTCTTTCGCAATTTGTATGTTATTTACTTATTGAGAATGTATCTTGTATACATATTTATACAATCAAATATACTATGGATACAAATATTTTGATTAGAAAAAATATAATTAAAAAGTTTATCATTATGTAATGTAAATGTGAATACAGAACTGAAATATTGTAACTTGAGAAAATAAAGCCCGTAGGTGGACTTTACCTTAAAAAAAAAAAAAAAAAAAAAAAAAAAACCTTTGGTTGCGAAAGTGTGAGCGCATGTCGTATATAGTGTATGTACCAAATTTCATTTCATTCCGTTCACCCGTTTGCGCTGTGGGATACTGTTTATAGAGGAAGTTTAATTATAACCACCCTGTATAACGGAACTTCAGTTTTAGTAGTTTTCGTAGCTGCCACTATTTTAATTTATTCCTGAGTAATTTTAGCCCCGCCTCTAATTCGTACCACTTATTTTTTTAAAGGCAATTTTTTCTTATTTTATCGAAGTTATGAATGGAGGAAAATTTTTCTATAAATAAGGTGGTGCGAATTAAAGGCGGGGCTAAAAGTATTCCGAAATAAATTAAAATATTGGCAGTTATGATAATGTAATAATCTAATCATTAATGTTTAAACTGATGTGTGCAAACGAAATTGGAATTAAAAAAAAATCTTACCTGAGGCATTGAGTATTTTTTTATATTAAATACTAAAAAATGCAATTTACAATAAAATTTATACATCTTATTAAAATAACCATGATTTTTGAAGGAAATCTAACATGTGCGCAAGCGAAGTGTGATGTCACTGATCGTTCGTGAATTTAAGAAAAATATTTCCTATGTTAATCGCCCATTGGATTTTTTTTTTTTCTAATTTATTAAAAATCGAGGAAAATTATTTCCCAATTTCAATTCCCATATTTAGGTATGGATATGTATTAGTTATCATGTGCATGCGTTTGATTAATTTGTTTTTGCTGTAAAATTGATAAAATGGGAATTTTGAATTTCAAAACTCCAGGGGGAAAAAATGGAAAACTTCCATATTCGATCGAAAACATAAACATTTTATTCCAAAGGACGATATTTACACAATAAATACCCAACTATACTAATTAAAAGGAAAATGATAAATATTCTATCATAATTTGAAGTCAAATTTGTTTTCAAATGTTTATAAATAAAGTATCTGATATAAGATACTAATATGTGCCAGCGCAATAGAATTCATATCTGTCATCCTTGGTTGAAAAAAAAAATATATCGCCTAATTATCTGGTGAACATATTTAATGCCTTTCAAAAATAAATCAGGATTATTTTAAGAACTTATATTAAGAGAGTAATGAATAATATGAAACAATATTTCGTACAATACATATTACGAAAATATACATCTGACATGTATATTTTCGTATTACGTTTTTGATAGCCAAATATAAAAAAACGCCAAGAAGGACAGAGTCTCGAAATTTAAAGTTTAAATTTTGTCAATTTGACAGTAAATTAACTCAATCTAACGCATGCATACGATAACTAATATATATCTATACCCAAATATGGGGATAAAAATCGGGAAATAATTTTCTACGATTTTTAATAATTTTTTACAAAAAAATCCAATGGGTGATTATCATAGGAAATCTTTTTCTTCCACGGGCGGTCAGTGACGTCATCACTTCGCTTGTGTATTGCCAATAAACAACTGAATATTGGCTGGTGTGGTTAAATCATTTCTTTAACATTTTTCTCTTGAGCATTTCCAAAAATTAGTAATTTAAAAATAGTTTTCCAAAAAAGTAAGCAATTCTGTTTCCTTTCTCTAATAATTATAATTGATTAAAAGTATTTGTCTACATTATATGTTAATGATTAAACTTAATTCTACTTTTTTCAGTTATATGACTGTCACGTTATTTGGCGATTTAGACACATGCTTAAATCAGTGAACATTTCGAGGGTGCGACCGCAATTAACATTAAATGTTCAGCGAGTTTCATTTATGTACCAGTGAATTAAAAATCGCAGATAAGCTAACTCTTTGAATCACTGATGTTCTGTTCAGGAATCAGGGAGATTTTGCTTATTCAGTTTTACTGCTCGCTTCTCTGGTCACTATATTTAAATGATTTTTTTTTTTTTTTTTAATTGAAAAATTGAGAAGTTTAAATTAATTTGGCGACTATTTTTAGCAACTAACAGTTATGACAAGTAGCTCAATAAACATATCACATACAGCCATTGCTGAAATGCAATTAGCATTTAATTATTTGTGTTACATTATGTTGATTAGAAACCTGTTTAATCTATATATGCTCTATACTAATATATAAAGAGAAAAGGTTTATTGGTATATGTAGAGAACGATCGCTAGAACTAAAAAGCCGATTTCATTTTTTTCCCCCACTAATTAAAAGTTACACTATCTATAATTGCTTCAAGCTATAATAAATTTTGGTAAAATAAATTTTTAATTCAAATTTTCAATATTTTAATTGATAACTAAGTATAGATTTTTATATTTGCCGATCGAAATTGCAATACGAAAATACGTATATTTTCGTATTAAATACGAAATCTATGTTTTTACTTCAATTGCCCTACAATTTCCCTCCGTAGGTAGTGGAAGTATTGTATTCGGTCCAAAAATTCTATATTCACCTATTTCACCTGATTTACACGTTTTAAGGCCTCCTGAGTTCGAAAAAGTAGTTTTTGGCAACTGGTCAGTGTGTGTGTGTATGTGTGGAATATTCTGGTTGCCATAACTCGGAGACTAATAAAGATAAAACTACGAAACTTCATAATATATTCAGGTCTGGTATACAGATGAATTTTCCAAATTTTGGTAAAAATTGAAAAACCTGAAATGGGTCATCGAAAACCAGAAATTAAACCAATATCTCAAAAACAGCTCTAATGATTTTCTTCAAAGTTGCTATATAAACAATCTATTATTGACCTTTCAAATGATATAGTTGGTTAGTTGAGGAAAATTGATAGGCGTCCTTTATAAAGAGCTCAATTTAAGATCTCGCAAGTGCGTTCCTTTAAAAACGACTGTACGGATTTTTTTTTTTTTTTTTAATTGAAAAATTGAGAAGTTTAAATTAATTTGGCGACTATTTTTAGCAACTAACAGTTATGACAAGTAGCTCAATAAACATATCACATACAGCCATTGCTGAAATGCAATTAGCATTTAATTATTTGTGTTACATTATGTTGATTAGAAACCTGTTTAATCTATATATGCTCTATACTAATATATAAAGAGAAAAGGTTTATTGGTATATGTAGAGAACGATCGCTAGAACTAAAAAGCCGATTTCATTTTTTTCCCCCACTAATTAAAAGTTACACTATCTATAATTGCTTCAAGCTATAATAAATTTTGGTAAAATAAATTTTTAATTCAAATTTTCAATATTTTAATTGATAACTAAGTATAGATTTTTATATTTGCCGATCGAAATTGCAATACGAAAATACGTATATTTTCGTATTAAATACGAAATCTATGTTTTTACTTCAATTGCCCTACAATTTCCCTCCGTAGGTAGTGGAAGTATTGTATTCGGTCCAAAAATTCTATATTCACCTATTTCACCTGATTTACACGTTTTAAGGCCTCCTGAGTTCGAAAAAGTAGTTTTTGGCAACTGGTCAGTGTGTGTGTGTATGTGTGGAATATTCTGGTTGCCATAACTCGGAGACTAATAAAGATAAAACTACGAAACTTCATAATATATTCAGGTCTGGTATACAGATGAATTTTCCAAATTTTGGTAAAAATTGAAAAACCTGAAATGGGTCATCGAAAACCAGAAATTAAACCAATATCTCAAAAACAGCTCTAATGATTTTCTTCAAAGTTGCTATATAAACAATCTATTATTGACCTTTCAAATGATATAGTTGGTTAGTTGAGGAAAATTGATAGGCGTCCTTTATAAAGAGCTCAATTTAAGATCTCGCAAGTGCGTTCCTTTAAAAACGACTGTACGGATTTTTTTTTTTTTTTTTAATTGAAAAATTGAGAAGTTTAAATTAATTTGGCGACTATTTTTAGCAACTAACAGTTATGACAAGTAGCTCAATAAACATATCACATACAGCCATTGCTGAAATGCAATTAGCATTTAATTATTTGTGTTACATTATGTTGATTAGAAACCTGTTTAATCTATATATGCTCTATACTAATATATAAAGAGAAAAGGTTTATTGGTATATGTAGAGAACGATCGCTAGAACTAAAAAGCCGATTTCATTTTTTTCCCCCACTAATTAAAAGTTACACTATCTATAATTGCTTCAAGCTATAATAAATTTTGGTAAAATAAATTTTTAATTCAAATTTTCAATATTTTAATTGATAACTAAGTATAGATTTTTATATTTGCCGATCGAAATTGCAATACGAAAATACGTATATTTTCGTATTAAATACGAAATCTATGTTTTTACTTCAATTGCCCTACAATTTCCCTCCGTAGGTAGTGGAAGTATTGTATTCGGTCCAAAAATTCTATATTCACCTATTTCACCTGATTTACACGTTTTAAGGCCTCCTGAGTTCGAAAAAGTAGTTTTTGGCAACTGGTCAGTGTGTGTGTGTATGTGTGGAATATTCTGGTTGCCATAACTCGGAGACTAATAAAGATAAAACTACGAAACTTCATAATATATTCAGGTCTGGTATACAGATGAATTTTCCAAATTTTGGTAAAAATTGAAAAACCTGAAATGGGTCATCGAAAACCAGAAATTAAACCAATATCTCAAAAACAGCTCTAATGATTTTCTTCAAAGTTGCTATATAAACAATCTATTATTGACCTTTCAAATGATATAGTTGGTTAGTTGAGGAAAATTGATAGGCGTCCTTTATAAAGAGCTCAATTTAAGATCTCGCAAGTGCGTTCCTTTAAAAACGACTGTACGGATTTTTTTTTTTTTTAACTCGCCATGTTAATTCCGTATTAAATATCCTTTTCTGTGTAATTATTGTTTTCCGGTGAATATTTGAGTATGCCAAGTTTTGAAAAAAGTTGGAAACTCAAAAACGGCTCTAATGATTATCTTGAAAATTGTTTCAATAATCTAATTTAGATAATCTTTCTCAAGTATTACGCACTGATTACAGGAATATTGACGGTCATCCTGATTAGGTAGTTCAGTTTTAGATCTCGAAAATTGGTGTTTAAAAAAAAAATAATAACTCTTTTTTTTTTCTTTTTTTTTTAACTCGCTCTGTAAACTCTGTTTTATGTGTCTTTATATGTGTATCAAGTTTCTCTTACTGGAAAATCTCAAAAAATGCGTATAATACGTGTAATAGTGGGTAATTGAAGTTGTGTGGCTGTTTCACACCAGATGTTTGAGATAGTATATATTGTGCGAATATTGCTTAATGTTATTGTTATTGAAAACCAATATATTTTGCTATTAGAAAACAATCGAGCATTAAACATAGTATACAGAGAAACATTGATGTAACTTACTATTGTTAATCTTCAAGGCTAAATTATTTATTAACATTTACATTTAAAAAGCTATTTCACCCTACTTCCAGTAAAATACATTAACATAGCTGCTAATATTTTAATTTATTCCGGAGTAATTTTAGCCCCGCCTTTAATTCGCACCACTTTATATAGAGAAAATTTTATCTTCAATTCTTAACTTCGATAAAAGAAGAAAAAATTGCTTTTAAAGAATAAGTGGTACGAATTAGAAGTGGGGCTAAAATTACTCCGGAATAAATTAGAATAATGGTAGCTATGCATTAATTTCTTACTATAGTTGTTTTCTATTGTTTACAGTAAAACTAATTTAAAAAAAATAATTGTAAAATTATATTTTGACTTTTCAGTTAATAATATTGGCTGACTCTTACATAAACTGATATATTTATTGATTTTTTATATGTCAATCCAATTTTAACTAAAATATTTTCATCCGTGTGAAGCCGGACGGGTCAGCTAGTATATATATATATATATGCATATAAATTATGTCAAATATTATGTGTGTGTGTGTGTGTATATATATATATATATATATATATACAGAAAAGAATGCATACATGTAAATACAGATATAGATATAATATTTGACATATTATGAATTTCAATGCTTTAAAATGTGGTGCAATACGTCGAAGGTCATTAATAAAAATTCAATTAATAATTTAACACAAAAACAAGTTAATTTATTCGCACCGTTATATTTATAGTGATTTTTTCTTATACATTTTTAATATGTGGATGTGAAACTCTTTGTTTGAATTGTCAACGTGTATATCTAGTACTGTCGTTGGCGTCCTTCGGGGCAGCGTACGACTGGAAATTTAAGTGCAGGGTAATTGCAATTAGTCTGCCAGTGTGAACAGATCGGCATACGCTACCGAAATGTGACGTCACTAACCTTCTCTGGGCACACACCAAACAGTGTGTTCATGTTCTAATTGGTGTTTGTCCGAGAGTTATTGGTGTGTACTCAGAGAAAGTCAGTGACATCATCACTTCGTAACCGTGTATAACGAAATTTTGTATACAGGCTATCATACTTGCAAACATCCTAATTAACTCTTTCGCGACCGCTGATGTAGGTTGGTTGGTTGGTTGTAGGATTTAAGGCCGATTGACTCCTGATGTGTCCTAGGCCTAGAGGGGGAATGCCCTCCGTGGGGGTCTTTCTAAGGGGTCCTAGCCCGTATTTACGCAAGTTTCGGAGGAAACCACAGAAAACTCCGAACGGCTAGGTCGATGAGCGCGACCTGGGATCGAACCCGGCACCTCCCATCTACCAGCTTTGAGCGCAGAACCGCTCGGCCGCTGGTGGGCCCGCTGATGTAGATTCACGTCATTTGAAAATCTAAAACTCTGCCAGTGGGCGTTTCTTTCGCAATTTCTATGTTATTTACTTCTTAAGAATGTACCTTGTATACATATTTGTATAATCAAATATACTATTTATACAAATATTTTGATTAGAAAAAATATAATTAAATAGTTTATTATTATGTAATGCAAATGTGAATACAGAACTTAAATATTGTAACTTGAAAGAATAAAGCCCGTAGACGGACTTTACTTTAAAAGAAAAAAAAAAAAAAAAAAAAAAAAAACTGTGTTCGCGAAAGTGTCAGCGCATCTCGTATATAGTGTATATACCAAATTTCATTTCATTCCGTTCACCCGTTTGCGCTGTGGGATACTGTTTATAGGGGAAGTTTAATTATAACCACCCTGTATAACGGAACTTCAGTTTCAGTAGTTTCCATAGCTGCCACTATTTTAATTTATTCCTGAGTAATTTTAGCCCCGCCTCTAATTCGTACCACTTATTTTTTAAAAGCAATTTTTTCTTATTTTATCGAAGTTATGTATTGAAGAAATTTTTTTTATAAATAAAGTTGTGCGAATTAAAGGCGGGGCTAAAAGTACTCCGGAATAAAATAAAATATTGGCAGCTATGGGTTTCACGCACACGCAGTGACTGTTTTGGGGTGGAGCAGCTAGCACACTTTTCATACAGATTCTGCGATTTCCTCATATGCCGGCACCCTCCCTAAAAATGATGATTTTGTAAGATTAAATATTAACTAAATGTTTTTATAAATGTTTTTGATCAGTAAAGAGAATATATCCTGCAACCCTTGTTGAAATTTAAAATGGCCGGGATGTGTGATAAGTTTATTTGACATGGAATAATCCAATGATCATCCAACCTCAAATCAATGATCCAAAGATCATTCCATGTAAGGAAAAAATAAATTGTTTTAATACTCGTATTACGAGCAAAAACTTCTGACGCAATTTTCATTTGAGTCAATTTTTCCTCCAATTTCTGGAGGCTGAAATCTGAAAAAAGGCTTACAAAAGTTGAGTCAAAAATTGTCTAAAAAACAGGTTTTCAGGGAGTTCAGTACATGTCAAGGCTATTTATGGTTCTTTTCCGGGCTTACTTGAAGTCTTCGTGCAGAATGAAGAAAACTACGAATGACTTCACGCCGCTGCGTCGACCCATCTCGGCGCATGTAAGGAGCTATCATCTCATTGGTTCATCATCGAAGGAGAAATTGCTCGTACGAACAACTTTTTATGAGCATCCAGAAAAAATTTTCGAACTCCCAGCTCACAATAGAGACTGAGGCGATTTGAACCAAAAAAGTTGTTTCAAAATTTTTGTGAAAAGTCCTTGTGTGTAATGATATAGACATAAAATTTTCAAAAAAAGAAAAAAAGTGTCTTTTTTTTTTATAATATCATAACAATCATTAAAAAAGATAACAATGTTATAAGGAGCTACAGTAAAAAGCTTATAGTAACTATTAAAAAAATAATGTAAAAATAGTAGAATTTTTGCCATAGTACCTATCCCACTTCACAAATTTTAAGATTTGTAGCTAATGATATTTTAAAAGGCATATTTTCACACACTTTTTAGCGGCCGAGCACTTCTGCACTCAAAGATGGAAGATGGCAAGTGCCGCGTTCGATCCCACGTTGCGCTCTTCGACCTAACCGTTTGGAATTTTCCGTGGTTTTCTCTCAAACTTGCGTAAATACGGGTTAGGACCCCTTAGAACCCCCCACCTGCTCACAAAGGGCATTCCACTTAGAAACCTAGGACCCCCAACGTAGTCATTACGCATTTAAACTTACAACCAACCTACTCAAACTTTTTAAAAAACACCAACTAATATAAATATAGAAAATTAGTATAGAAAAACTAAAATTTCACCAAACGTTAGTAAACTGCATATTAAAAAGAACTCGTGAAATTTTTATTAAAATAAGGACTCACATTGCCCTCTATACCTGATAGAGCTTGAAAAATCTAAGTTTGCACAAGCCAAAGAATAATGACTTTATTATTATTATTTAAAAATTCAAATTTAGAAGTTCACGAAAATCCAACGAGATATAAAAATTATAAAATATATTCCTAATTATGACATTAAGGAAAATTATTCCTTGAATGTCTGTTGAAATAAGTAGGTGGAAAATTCAAAATTTTGTTTCATATGACATGGAAAGTAATTCATATAGCTATATTGAGCATCAGAAGGCAGCACTACCAAGGAAAGTCTAAGATGAAAATAGAAAATAAACATAAATAAAATTGATTCGGCATATTAAGCATACTTGGAATTTGCAAGAAAGTGCGCGAGTCGCTCTTCAGCGGCTAGACACTAATCTAACTACATTCAAGACAGGCATATCTGTCAATACTTTAATTTATTCCGGAGTAATTTTAGCCCCGCCTCTAATTCGCACCACTTAATTTTTAAAAGCAGTTTTTTCTTATTTTATCGAAGTTATGTATTGAAGAAAATTTTTCTATAAATCAAGTGGTGCCAATTAAAGGCGGGGCTAAAAGTACTCCGGAATAAATTAAAATATTGGCATTTATGGAGAGGGAAGACGTTGTTTAACCCCTTCTCTCTCGCTCCCGTGATATTCACGGGCAGTGCTCATGCTCCATGCATATTTTTCCTTTAACATTTTAGGGTACATGAAAGCACCAGCGAGTACCGAACTATATATAATGCATTTGAAAATATGTACAGAATAAATTTATATATTATTCATATATTTATTTTCAATCTATTGTGTTTTAATTGGACAAAAATGGGGACTTTATGGGCGTGTCTTTGAAAAATATGCGACCGTTAAGGGGTTAAAGTGTATCCATACTTGTGTAACATTTATAATTTATTCCGGAATACTTTTAGCCCACCTTTTTTTTTTTTCTTTTAGACGAGTATATTTTAAAAGCATTTTCCTTCTTCAGGGTGGTTACAGACCCGCAGTTTTTTCCTGGTTCTTCCACCAGTACATTTTTATAATAATTTTTTAATTTATTAACCCTTTGGGTACGTTTCACGAATAAGCGTCGTCATGCACTTGCTTTGTCTAAAAAAGGATGACGAGTATAAGTCGTCATGAAAATTAGAACAAAATTAAATATAGCTGTCACAAACTATAAATAAATAAATATGCAATAATAATAATAATAAAATAAATTTGTACCCAACACAAGGGGATAACCGTGAAAAAATACTATTAAAACTTTCGAAATAAATATATCGGTGAAGAATGAGGGTGAGGGTGAGAATGTGGCCCATGACATTGACCGCGCTGTTTATATTACATCGTAATCACATACTGGAATAAAACTCTTTAAAATCAAAGTGGTGTGAAAAAAGGCCGAACAAATACTACTTCAAAGTAAATTATGAATGTTATTAGGTATGTGGAACCCTCGGAGTGTCGTTAGCGTCCTTTGAGGCAGCAAAAGACTAGTACTTTCAAAGCGAAGTTCAGATTTTATGGTTTCAGGATTTCTCAGTCTCTACTGCAGCAATAATATCAAATACATTACACTACAAAGTGCAAGTTATTTGGTTATTTGCCTTTTCCAGGCAGAAGACTTTTTTTTTTTTTTTTTTTTGCTACACACCATTATTTTTCACGTTTTCAAAAAAAAAAAAAAAGGTTCCGCGGCTGAAGTGTTACTCATTCAAGGATGGAACACGGGTGCAGAATTCATACCGGAATTCGTTTAAGAAATTTCTCTACTTATAATATCGTTGATTTAAGAAGTAGAAAATTTTGCTACATTGATAGTGGTATGAGTTCTGCGCCCGTGTTCCATCCCTGCTCATTTTAACGGATAAACTTGTACCATGTTTAATTACAGTAGTTTCTATATTAACACTTTCAAAATCAAAATATAAGTGGTTGCATATCATAATGTTAAGATATCGATAAAATCGTAATAATTGTTTTTCCTTATATGCATTAATTTCCAGGTTATTTAAGTATGATCAAAAGCTAATTACCAACGGGAGATCCAAAATGTGATGGGTGGAGTTTCACTTTTTGTATACGCGAAAACGAATGCTTGTAACAAACAAAAAGCTACTAGTCAACCGATATAGTCGATTGTAATCTTTTCCCAAACTTTTGGAATAGGACAATTTTTAGTAAGTTTAAATTTAAGAATATAGCTGAAAAGTCAAACACGTAAATTATTCTTTTTAATCTATTAACCGCTTAACGGTCGCATATTTTTATAAGACACGCCTATAAAGTCCATATTTTTGTCTAATTAAAAAAAAATAGATTGAAAGTAAATATATGAATAATATAAAAATTTATTCTGTACATATTTTCAAATACATTATATAAAGTTTGGTACTCGTTGGTGCTTTCACGTACCCTAAAATGTTAAAGGAAAATACACGTTGGGCGTGGTCACTGCCCGTGAATATCACAGGATTAATGAAAGAAGGGATTAACGAATTTGTTTGAAATTTCAAACACAGACCAATAGTTTGATTTAATTAATTTTTTCAATAATTTAATAAACTTTTTTTTTTTTTTTTTTTTTTTAACAGTTATAGAAGAAATTTTTGCATTATACATGTTATAGATATTGTAAAATTAGATTTACTTAATAAAACTACTTATTTTTAATATTCGACGTCATGAAATTTCCTTTTTCCTTTTTTTTTAAGCAGTATATTATTTTAAAAATCAAAACCTCCCTTAATTTTATCACGATAGCTTCCTCAGAATTTTTTTTTTCCCTTTTTTTTAAGCAGTATATTATTTAAAAAATCAAAACCTCCCTTAATTTTATCACGATTAGGACTGGACGATGTAGCGATTCTATAAATCGATTTATTTTTCATCTAATATCGCGATATAGAGATAAATCGATTTAACACTGATTTAGTAAATACCTCCTCCCTACCCCTCCTACATATACAAGCCTTTTTATCAATCGTATTATGACCGAAAAGGAACGCTGCTATTATTCATTTTCTGCGCGATTTCCCATATTGCTATAATTCAACATCTATGGCTTAAAATTACGCCAAAATGTATAAATTAATATTTTTAATTATGCAGTTCAAGCTGTAAAGTTTTTATTAAGAAAAGTGATGTTGATTAAACATTTCTGGATGATTAGCATTAGGGGGCGTTGTTATAAATATTGATATTAAAGAGAGTCATTGGTGTCCTTGACAGTTTTTGCAGTGTGCGTTGCCAATTGTTTGCAGTACTTAGACCTACTTTGTCCACTTGACGAAGGGTCGTGTGTTATTTCGACTCGAAACAATTGTTGCTAGTTTTTTTTGCAATTTATGTTGTTTATTTAAAGTTGTTAACGGATTGTTTTTAACCCTAGTCCTTTGATGAATGTTTGTTATTGTTATTTTTTATAGGATTTTTTTTTTTTCTTTTAAATTGTTTAGCCCTATTTTTTGTGTTCCTGATGTATGATGGAATATTAAACTTTGTATTTTGATTTATAAAATTTGTCATTTACCACAGTCAGTAATTTAAATTTCAACTTTCTTTTAAAAAACTTAAATTTTTTTCAAGTCAATTGATAATTTCTACGCGATATTTTGGAACTGACTACCTAGTTAAATAATAATTTAGTAAAAAGTTTTTGAAAGCTGATTCCCAAACTTTTTATCATTCTACAAATATTTTTTAAAAATTCTGCTTTTATGTGTCATATTGCGGAAATAGTTATATTCAGGCGGGCAATATCCAATTTGCCTATAAATAAACGACACATCATTCTGATAGAAAGAAAAAAAATATCAAGACCAATTTGTTAGGTAGCAGAGTTTGAAAAAAAATTTTATTTTTAAATGATGAAAAAAAATAAACTCTGTTTCCATTTAATAGTATTTTAAGGTATTAACATTGTAGATTTTATTAACTTTAGTAAAGTAATATTTGAGGCTTATAATTGGTATTATAGAAAGCGCAATAAAAAGTACGTAATAAGGACGGTAACAATAGTTTCCGAGCACTAGCAAAAATTCCTATGTGAAAAATGTACACTTCATACGGTTTTGTTAAATAAATGCTTATCGAATCATGTTCTTACACTGACTAAGACCAGGATTCGACAAGGATTTATTTAACAAAACCGTGTGAAGTGTACTTTTTTTTTACATAGGAATTTTTGCTAGTGTTCGGGTACATTTGTTACCGACTGTAATAAGGAGCGCGTTTAAAAGTTCTAGTGCACATTCTTTAAAAATCCTCCCTTAAAAAATACGAATAACAGAAGTGTTAGACAAAGCCAAATTATTGAATAAATGATAATAATTACAAACAGATATATCGTATTGCAGTATGTAACTATTTTTATCATGATTTACTGTATTCTTAATTATTGTAAAAAAATAAATTTGTTTTCTATTTAATTTAATGAAAAAAAAAGTGTATATATTTATGTTAATATTTATTACAACAATGCATACTATAATTGCCGAAAATAATTACTTATTTCAAAAAGAAAGAAATCATTTCTTAGCAAACAAATTAGAGTCTCCGTAAAGGTTACGTGCTACTTCCGAATGTGCTATTTCCGAACCGTGCGATTTGCGAACAGATCTTACACCGGGCAGCTTATTCCTTCCCCATTTCAAGATAAGGGGGTATCGTGCCGTCATCATTCCCTAATCGATCAAAGGGATTAGCTACTTTTGTTAAAAGCTAAAAGTTTTGTTACTGTCAGTAAAAAAAAATATATATATATTAAAAGGGACTGTGAAAGTCCATCATTCTCATTTTTATTTGAGTATGCCCCCTCTATCGTTCAAGATAAATTGGTAGCGAAAGCGAACGGACAGCTTTTAGGCAATCTCTAATTTTTGAAGATCTTTTAAATTTCTGATAAGATTTAAACATGATTATGTTGTGCGGATAAATGTATATGAATGCTTTCAATTTGTATGAAAATACATTGTATGCGTGTATATATATATATATATATATATATATATTGTGTGTATGTGAAAATTTTTACACCGTAATAGTGAAATTAGATATTTCAATTATAAAACTATCGTTTAAAATATATATATATTATTTTTTCTATGACTGACATACACTGATTCATAAGGGGGGAAGGCAGATGTTTACTTAATCCCTCTACAGTTGACTATATACATACAAGAAAAAAAAAATTGTGTCATATTTATTGCTTTTATAAATAATCTCTCGGAAGAAAATAGTGTTATTTGCATATGCCTATTGTATAACAGGTCCTCATATATGATGTGTTTTTTTTATGTATATAAACGTGTGTATTTGCACGTTAATTTTTATTTATTCATACATTATTTTTATTTATTTACATCAAATTAATTTTTATTTATTTACATCAAGTACAGACTTTTCATTACAATAATCATACATTATCAAGGAAGACTTGAATTAATAAATATTTGCATTTAGAAAGAAAGCCTTTTACAAGGCAAAATATAATGAAAAATTTATTATGAGTTCTATATTGTTGTTGTTTATCTATATATATAAAAATGAATGTTTGTCTGTATGTGCTTTATAAAATCGTAAACGGCTTGACCGATTTCGATCATTCTTTTTTTGTTTTTTTCCTTATAGGTCAGGGATGGTTTAGGAAAAAAAAAATTGAAAAAATCTTTAAAATTAATTAAAATATGAAAATAATAAACTTATTGACTTATACTGACTTAATATAAGCCATTTAAATTTTTAATTGTTGCCAAAAAAAGTTTACGAGATGTATTTATTTATTGTTTTCAGCATAAAATGAAATATGCTTTCACGCGAAAAGTAAGAAATTACTAAATGTTAAATTGGTCGATGAGAAAATGACACTTTATAATTTTAAAATGAAATAGTAATATTACAAATCTAACATATTTCTTCTGAATTTTATATCACAGCATTTTTTTTATGTACCTCAACTTCATATATTTTTTTTTTTTTTTTTTTTTTTTTAGTATGGCGGATGAAACACGCTTGGCATAAACGTTAATTCAGCAATATATTAAAGGTATTTTCTTATTGATAATTCTTGACAATTTTTTATAATTTTGATGCTGAAGTAGATCGGACATTTTTCTACAAGGAAAATATAGAAAGAAATACGCAAGCTAAGTGATGACGTCACTGGCCGTTCGTGGATGCAAAAAAAATATTTCCTATGTTAAACGCCCATTGGATTTTTTGTAAAAAATTATTAAAAATCGAGGAAAAATATTTCCCGATTTTAATCCCCGTATTTAGGTATAGATATGTATTAGTTATCATGTCCATGCATTATATTAAGTTATTTTTGTTGTAAAATTGACAAAATTTGAATTTTTAATTTCAAAACTCTAGAAAAAAAATGCCAAACTTCCATATTCGATTGAAAACACAAACATTTCATTTCAAAGGATGATATTTACACAATATCCAACTAATATACTGATTAAAAGGGAAATGATAAATATTCTATCATAATTTGAAGTCAAATTTGTTTTCAAATGTCTAAATAAAGTATCTAATGTAAGATACTAATATGTTCAGGGATGGAACACGGGCGCATGATTCACACCGGAATTTGTTGAAGAAATTTCTCTACCTATAATATCGTTGATTTAAGAAGTAGAAAATTTTCTTATATTGATAGTGGTATGAATTCTGCGCCCGTGTTCCATCCCTGTATGTTATAGCGGAATAGATTTTAAATCGGTCATCCTTGGTAGAAAAATAAAATATCGCCAAATTATTTGGCGAACATAATTTAATTCCTTTCAAAAATCATGGTTATTTTAACAACTTATTTTAAGACAGTAATGAATAACATGAAACAATATTTCGTACAATGCATATTACGAAAATATACATCTGGCATGCATATTTTCGTATTACGTTTTTGATCACCAAATACAATAAGCGCCAAGAACGACAGAGTTTTGAAATTTAAAATTAAAATTTTGTGAATTTGACAGCAAAATAACTCAATCTAACACATGCACTTGATAACTAATACATATATGTACCCAAATATGGGGATTAAAATCGAGAAATAATTTTCTTCGATTTTTAATCATTTTTTACAAAAAATCCAATGGGCGATTAACATAGGAAATCATTTTCTTGCATCCACGGACGGTCAGTGACGTCAGACTTCGCTTGCGTATAGGAACAATAATCGCATAAATTATATTTTGGTCTAAAACGGCAACAAAAATTTAAAAGTCGCCAAGGGCATTAAGGCTGTACCATGATCAAGTTTACATATTAATTTATTTATTTTTCTATATACCAACTACTATTAACTAAGCATGAAGTATATATAACCACAAAATAATAATAATTGTCTCATGCGATAGAAGTAGCCGATCATAGCATATTGTAATGTTATATTTGGCTTGAAATTGCTGTCATTCTATGGTTGATCGATTAAATCAAATAGATATAGAGAATAACTTGAAAGCAAATATTATGTACATCACGTATAATGTTGCTCATATATAACTAGGATTCAAATATAAAGGGCTACTTCAAAATTTTCTATACTGTCCGTATCGAAATTGTCATATATGATAAGCACCTAAATAGAAGCCCACGGATAAGTCATTGTCGTAGGCAATAGGGACAGGTATCACAGAATGCGAGGACGAACAAGGCGCTGCCGAAGGTAGCGGGAACCCAAAGCGAACTTTTGAGCGATTTCAGTATTATTATTTTCTCTTTTTTTATAAAACTATATAGAAAAGAGTTTCCTTTAAATATAGTGACCAGCGAAGCGGGCAAAGCCTGCTAGTATACAATAAACGTAAACAAAATATGACAGAAAACAATAATCACTAGAAGAAGACACAATCACAGGGCGTGCTCGTCGGCCTAGCCATTAAAAGTTTTTCCTGGTTTTCTCCGAAACCTGCATAAATACGGGCTAGGACCCTTTAGAAAGACCTCCCCCCCGCAGAGGGCACTACTCCTTAGGCCTAAGACCCAAGAGTAGTCAATCAGCCTTTCTCCCAAAACACCAACAGTCCAAGATATAGGCAGGTACAAATCTTTGTACAATCAATAATAATCAAGCGATAAAAATTTATTAAAAATTATAGAATATAAATATAATTATTTTCAAATTTATATTGATTTACTGCCCACATATATTATGTTTTACTTAAGGGAAAAAAAAAAAAAACTCCCGTATCCCTGTGTTTTCATGGCTTATGTTAAAATTCTTAAGTAAATTTGGTTTATCAGCTTATCTATGACCAGAGAGGGGACATACCCAAATAAAAATCAGAATGGCTGACTTTTAAAGTCCGGATTAATAATTTTTCTTCCGGATAACTTCTTACAAAAACAGTTAATCCTTTCATAGATTAGGGGAGGGGAATTGGGTTTTCTGGGAGGGGAAAGAAGCGGAGGGGAAGCTAACAGGTGTTCTATTCGAAAAACGCACGTTATCCCCTCGTTCGGAAATCTCACGTTCGCAAGTAGCACGACGCCTCCATAAAACCGCAAGAAGTTAAGAGTTTGGAACAGTTACGATTCATCTAAAATCGTAATTTCTTTTCTTCCTGATTTAGCATAGAGCAAGCACTGCACTTCGTCTCTCTCGAATAAACGAAGCACACGACAGGTGATTTAAGCGTATCGTCTCTCTGGTATCTCCTCTGAAATGAAAAGCCGGCACGTAGCACAATTCATATTACGATAAATCATAAGACGGCTTTTGCACTTACTGTTAAATCGTTTTCGTTGAATCGACAAAACTTCCCTTGATGCATTAACTCGCAAACGTGGCAAGTAAACGATGTCTAGCTGACATCGGATTTTTTACTCTAAATCGATGCAGCATTACATCGTCTAACATCGTCATTTCGAAATTTCATAAGACATGTTATCTTTAAATCAGATCGCCGATTTTAGCTTTAAATCAATTTTTGCGTTACATCGATGTAACGCTCAGTCCTAATCACGATATCTTCCTCAGAATTTTTTAGGTTGATTTCTTTAGAAATCGACCTATTGCAATCACTTCGTTTATCTATATATCTATCTATCTATCTATAATGAAAATTTTGTCATCACGATAACTCCCGAAATAATACTCGAAATCGAACCAAATTTGGACAGTGAACTAATCTTATAAATATCTTGGATGAGTTCGTTAACCAAGTTGCTCCGACTTTTTGTTTTCAAGTGGCAGCCACTTGAAAATTTCAAACCGACATTGTAAAAAGCATATTTAAAGCAAGATTTGCTTGAATTTTGATGTAAATACAGGCTACATAAGGGTCTCAATGATGTTTATTAATGAAATTTATCCGTCATTTTTAGTAAAGTGGTAGATATCTTAAATTAAGCGGGGCCACTTGAAATCACGCTACCACTTGAAAATTTAAAATCACAATAACTTCTGAAATAATATTCCAAATCGAACCAAATTTGGACAGTGTCTTAACTTATCTTTTAAATAACTTAGATGAATTTGTTAACCAAGTTGCTCCGCCATTTTGTTTTCAAGTGGAGACCACTTGAAAATTTCAAATTCAAATTGTAAAAAGCGTATTCCGAATTTGTTTGAAATTTGATGTAAATATAGACCACATAAGGGCCTCAATGAAGTTTATTAATGAAATCTATCCGTCATTTTTAATAAAGTGTTAGATATCTTAAGTTAAGCGGGGCCACTTGAAATCACGCTACCACTTGAAAATTTAAAATCACAATAACTTCTGAAATAATACTCCAAATCGAACCAAATTTGGACAGTGTCTTAACTTATCTTTTAAATAACTTAGATGAACTTGTTAACCAAGTTGCTCCGCCATTTTGTTTTCAAGTGGAGACCACTTGAAAATTTCAAATTTAAATTGTAAAAAGCGTATTCCGAAATTGTTTGAATTTTGATGTAAATACAGACCACATAAGGATCTCATTGAAGTTTATTATTAAACTATATCCGCCATTTTTAATAAAGTGGCAGATATCTTAAGTTAAGAAGTGCCACTTGAAATCAGGCTCCCACTTGAAAATTTAAAATCACGATAACTTCTGAAATAATACTCCAAATCGAACCTAATTTGGACAATGGTATTATCATATAATTATCTTGAATGTTCTCATTGGGCAACTTGTCCCGACATTTTGTTTCTAAGTTCCAGTCACTTGAAGTTACACTGCCACTTGAAAATATGCCATCACGATAACATTTAAAATACTAAACAGATTCAAATAAAAGTTGGATAGTGAACTTATGGTTCAAATATCTAGGATAAGTTCACTTGGTGACTTGATCCGCAATTTTATTTCCAAGTGGCGGTCACTTGAAAACTTGTCATTATGGTAACTTTAGTAATACAGAATTACTTCGCATCAAATTTCGGTAGTGGATTTATCATTCAAATATCTCACAAGGAAACATTCAAAAGGTGTCATCTTCAAAAAGTATTGAAAAAAAATATATGTGATTCTACTCTTCATAAAACACCAGAAAATGAAAAAATTATCGGCTGAAATGGATTACAGCGACCACAAAAAATTACCAAAATTAAGCATATTTGGCGATTTAGCGCTGTTAGGCGATACGTTCGCTAGCACCTAGATTGCCGTGTACGAACAGAACCGTGTTTCGTTTTTCCGCCAAGTACTCAAAATCAATCGCCTAGCAGTGTGAAATCGCCAAATATGCTTTTTTGATAATTTTTTGTGGTCCCTGTAATTCATTTCAGCCGATAATTTTTTCATTTTCTGGTGTTTTATGAAGAATAGAATCACATATATTTTTTTCAATACTTTTTGAAGATGATACTTTTGAATGTTTCCTTGTCAGATAAGTTCACTGGGCATCTCACTCCGCTTTTTTTTTGCAAGTGGTGCCACCTGAAAATTTCTTATGACGATAATTTTTGAAATACTGATTTAATTTAAACTAGAACTGGAAAACGAACTTATGATACAAATATACTGGATGATTTCGCTGGGCAAGTTGTTTTGCCATTTTGTTTCCAAGTCGCAGCCACTTAGACTGGAACTCAAGTTCCAGGCTAAAATTAGCCATAAATTTAGCCAACTCGCCAAAAATTAGCCATAATAATAACTTTTGAAACACGGCACTGATTTAAACCACAGTTGGACAGTGAACCTATTCTTCAAATATCTTGGATGTGTTTGCTGGGCATCTTGTTCCACTGTATTGTTTCCAAGTGGCGGCCACTTGAAAATTTGTTATCATGGCAACTTTAGAAATACTTAATCAATTCAAATCAAAGCTGAAAATTGGATTTATCATTCAAACAACAAAAATCTAGAAAATTCACGTAACTCGTGAACCAATCACGTTATTGGGTCCATCTTTGGTATATCGATAATAAGTATTTTCTCGCCAAAAGTCGCCAAAAAGTCGCCATAGGGGAAAAGTCGCCAAATTTGGCGACAAATTCCTTACCTGTGTTACTGGATCTTTTTAATGCGTTTTTGAGGGAAAATTAGGCTATTTTAATGCTAAAACAAACTAGAAATGCAGAAAACTAACATTTTATCAACTTACTAAGCCTCTTTGAAAGAATTTCTAAAAAAAAAAAAAACTATTTTCAAATTTGCAACGATATTTTAGATGAGCAACTTTCTCTGCCATTTTGATCGAAGGGTTTGCCACTTAATTTTTCAACACGATGACTTTTGAGATTTTGAATTAATTCGAACTATATGTGTACAGTCAACACCGGCTCGACAAGTGAAAGCCTCCACGCGGATTTTTACTGTCATGATATGTAGGCCGATTTTTCTCCTTGAAGAAACATCCAATGTGGAATTTGAAAAATATCAGCTTTTTTAATTGTCGTAATATTTTCTTGTTTTGACAATCGTATGGAAATTACCTTTTCTATAATGTATTAAAAGTGTATGTGTGTACGGAGAGAGGGAAAGAAATATTTATGCATTTAAAAAATATATACAATTCACTTATTTATTTTTTTAATCATTTATTTCTGGCAAAGTTTAAATTAAGCGACTAATGAGTAATCCATTAAGAATAAAAAAAAATAAAATATCTAATGAATTTCAATAATAATTTGTTTACAAAAGGGTATTTTTTTTTACTTCTTTTTTTATTATGAATTATATTATTCATATTTGAGCATGATAGAGGAAATGAAATATTTATGCATTTCTTATCAATATATTTATGTATTTAAAAGAAATTTATATCAATTCACTTAAACCTTTTTTTTTTAATCATTTATTTCTGGCAAAGTAATTCCTGGCGAACTAATGAATAATCCATTAAGAATAAAAATAATAAAATCTCTGATGAATTTCAATGATAATTTGTTTTTTATCATCTTTTATTCATCAGGAATTATATTATTCACATTTGTACTTGTATATTCTACATAGTATTTTAATAATATTTAAAAAGAAAAAAAAAAAAAAAAAAAAAAAAAAGGAAAGAAAGAAAGAAAGAAAAGATAATAATCCGCCAATCAATATCAGTTGAAATGTACAAAAAATGTACTGTTTATTATTTCAATTTGATCAATCATCTTATGGATCCTTTCAATAAGTATAATTTATTTTTTGTTTTATCAAAGGCTTATGAAATTTCACATTTTTCTTAATATATTGTTAACATTTCAATAAATTTTTACTTGATTTTGATAATAATAAAGAAGTTAGAATTTAGCAAATGTTTAGTAACTTAAAACGAGAATAGAATTTAACTGAAATTCTAAAATAAAAATTGAATAGTTCTATATTCGATAAAATTGATAATTAATTTTCGTTAAATATAAATACAATATTTAGCATGTTAAAAAGTGAGTATGGTTGTTGCAATAAATAAAAAATAAAGAATGAAAAATCAGGTTTATAATTTTTTTCTCCATTTACAAAAAATTTCTTAATATAAAATTTGTAACTAAAATTAATATCGAAAAATAAAAAATCTTTTTATAGTAAAATAAACTTAAAGCGTTAACTCCCCCCCCCCCCCCGTCTTAAAGTAATGATAATTCATCGTTAAATTTTCAGTAGAAGTTACACTACTTTAAAGAAGCAATAAATTATTCAAAGTCATACGTTATTTAGAACAATTAAAATCCATTATGATAGTTCAAGAGAAAATTATGAGAAATATATATATATATATAAATAGCTCAAAATTTTGGTTACTTAGGTTTGAAAATAATAATAATTTTATTTAAAAAAATTTAAATCCACAGAAGGTTTTTCTTTCTTTATTTTCGTTTTTTTTTTTTTTTTTTTTTTTTAAGCACAATGACCAACATTTTCCTTTCCTTTTTTTTTTTTTTTTTTACACCCACACAGTTAGCATATTTCAAAACTTAATATTTTTGAGGGTTCTGATTTTTAAAGAAAAAAAGTTAGTAATTTAATATTAATATTTTAAAAAATCCTTTGAAACTTTTTTTTAAGTAGCCCATGCTTTTAATTGCAATTTTACGGACAATCAGTTATAGAAATAATAAACTTTTAAGCATTTATTTTAATTATCTGATGTACACACCATCATTTTGATGATGTTGTTGTATATTACCAAGAAAAGAGAAAAGAAAAAATGCTCATAAACACTTTATGTGGAAAATATCAATGAAAATTTAATATGACTAATTAAAGATTGGTGTAAGGTATTTACGCATATTTAAATTTTATTAATTTACGTAATATCAGCACGTAAGCTAAATACTAAAAAAGAAAACAACTTTAAAAAGTTAAATATTTTTTATAAAAAAAAAGTCTCAAAGAAATATGACACAAAACTTCATTTATAAAATTAGATTTTAAAGTCATCTGAATAATATGAAGCATTATTGAAATTATATTAGAAAAGAATATGCGTTTAAAAAAATAAAGACACATACAATTAGTTTTAAAAATATTTATTTTTTGAACAATACATGTATTTTACAAATGTAGGAATTTCATAATTCAGTTTTCCCTAAATCTTACAATAAAAGTACAATTGATTTGAACCTGCCCTAGCCATTCACATTCCACACAATTCTCTCATTATTTATAATTATATGTGAAAGTGCATTAAGTAATAATAATAATAATAATTTAAAATAATATTCCTCTAAGGATTTTATACTTTAATTGAGGGCATCCTGGATGATTTTAATTTCTTTTTCCCTAAGTCTTTCACCGGGATCTTTCCTAGGTATAGAAATAGTAGCTGAATTTGAAATCAGGATATAATGGGAAAATAAAAGGGATAGCTGATTCCTTTAAACTTTTTTTTTTTTTTTTTTTTTTTTTTTTTTTTGCAGAGGAACTGAAATAATGTTGCCAGTAACATCATCGTAAGCAATCGCATTTTTTTCATAGTCATCTTCTGTGAAATGCAACTCGCAAACCTAAAAAAGGTTATATAAGATATCTTATGGTAAAAACTAGATGATTTAAAAAAAAAGTAAAAGAATATTGGGAATAAGAAAAAAGTAGAATTTCAGTTTTTGATAATTTGGTTTAGTTCAGGGTTGTATTTTGGACAGAAAAAGCTGTTTTCCTCCCAAAACTATATGAAAATTTCCAGAAATGTGAACATCTACTCTAAATATAAAATAAAATAATAATAATAACTAATAATATAGCTAACTTGATTTTTTCTTTAAATAGATAAATTGAGAGAAAGTAATGCTTATATTATAGTAATAATATTAAACAACATAACATAAATTGCTTTAAAGTTGGTTTTTAAAATTATCTTATTAATTTAATTTATAATTTAACTTTTAATAGAAATCATTTTTTTTAATACTTTTTTTTTCCTTGAACAGGCTCTACCAACACCAAAATTTATTTTATTTTATTTTTTAAATACTGATATTATAAATAATTCTGGCAATAAGATAATTACTCTAGGATCTAAATTTTTAAATACACAAAACAATTATATTTTATCTCAGTTTTGTTAGTTTTGAAATATGCACTAATTTTTAAATATCGACTTTCAAACTACTCTTTAAAAATTATTTTTAATCTGGTCTCATTTTAATACTAAATAAATAAGTCTAACGATCTCTATATAAAAAATATTAAAAAATGATTTAAAAAAAAAAAGTAGAAATTATTATTAGAATTATTATTATTTTAATCTAACTTAAAATGTTAAGTACAAAAAAGAAAAAAAAAAAAAAATACCATGTAGTGTAGTTATTACAATTAATAATGCACTATATAACTATGATATATTAATTATTAGTTTCAACTGAGCTATTAATATTTATAATAGATTCTTTAACAGACATTCACAAAACTATATTCTTTCCTTCTAATTTCTTAATATTAAATAATAATAATAATAACTAAAATTAATAAGCTAAAATCAAATATTAAATGGTTATAAATGAAACTGCAAATTAATTTATATACATATATATGTATGTGTGTGTGTATATATATACGTTATTTAAAATAGTTTAGTGTTTAAGGGCCCTCTTTACTCACCGTCGTCGGAAGCCGAAGCTGATGTTATTCTATGGGAAATTTTTCTTTACAAATAACTTATTAACTAATACATATTTTTAAATTCTGTTTTCCCATTCTGAAAATTCACAGCTGTTAAATGGACGGACCTTTTTCAAAAAATTCTTTTTTTAATTTTCATCTTTTATTTTGAAGCTGCAAAATACGAATTTTTAATATGTGAATTTTTTTCATTTTGCAATTTCAAAATAAAATATTAAAAAAATACGTTTTTAAAAAAGGTCCGTCAATTTAACAGTTGGGAATTTTCTGAATGTGGAAACAGAATTTAAAAATATGTATTAGTTAATAAGTTATTTGTAAAGGAAATTTCCCCATAGAATAACACTGGCTCGGGCTTCCGGCGACGGTAAGTGAAGAGGGCCTTAAAGGCTTTACTTGGGAGAAAATAAAAAATTCGATAGCTAAGCAATTTTTTTTTCTCTGTGAAGTAATATTAGATTCACTATTTATAAATACTTAAAATACAAAAAATTTGAAAACATTTTCTCATTCTGCAATTATCGATACTTTAAAGCATATAATTCAATTATTATAATTAAATTTTGAACTTATTACAGTAATACTAAATTTAAATTTTGCCATTTTTTAATAGTGTTTCTGTTTGTTAATTAATTTGCTTATTGAAAACAAATATTTAAAAAAGTCAAAATTTAGATAAGTAGTTAATAAGGATAAATAGTGAACATATCACTCAAATAATGATTAACTCCTACAATTTTCACTGGAAGATTCGACTTTATAAAAAAAAAAAAAAAAAAAAAAAAAAAAGCCTGTTAACTATTTAATTATTATTCTAAACTATATATTGAAATAAAACTGATTATTATTATCTATATTAAATTCCAGCTAATTAAAGTAAACTAAAATTAATCTTTGTCCTTTTCAAATAGTGTATAATAAATATGTTGAACAAAAACAAACAGTTAAAAAAAAAAATAAAAAAAATAATAATAATAACATGTAACGAATGCATTGATATATATGTGCGTGTGTGTTAAAATTTATGTTAGTCGTTAAAAAGGAAAAATGGGGAGCATATAATTACAGAATATTCAATGATTTGTTCACTTTCATTTAACGTAACAACCCTTTAATCATTGGTATTAAATACATCAAAAAGTATTTAAACACAGTAAACAGTTTCTAATGCAAAATAATGTTTTTTATTACTCTTTTTAATCAGTTAGCGTCAGAAATTAAAATTTTAAGTTTAGAAATTACTCATTAGTAATAAAATTAAATATATTACTGATTAGTTTCGATTAAGCTTTAAAAATTCATACGTTTTCCTTAACAAGGTAAAAGAAAAAAAGAAGAAGAAAAGAAAAGAAAAAATATTCTTTTTAATTATTAAATACATTGATTCGATTTGTTATAAGAATAAAGTCATGCTTTAAAGAAGTATGTAAAGAATTTAATTATAATTCTAAAAAAATGCTTTGAAAAATTGATTTCATATCAGTTAAATTTAAACAGTAAAAATCTAAATTTGTTGTTTTAAAAATGTGATTAGTATTACGAATATTATATATATAAGATTATATCAATATAATTGAAAACTTTAGTTTAATGGCTTTAGGACAAAAATAATGAACACAACATTACAGATTATTCATAAATTTCTCCACCCAGATTTAAAGTATCAAACAATATTTACAATGTAATGTTTTCGAATTTTAAACATCAATGCTTCACTAAAATTTTCAAATTTCAAAACTAGTTATGAAGCATTCGATTAAAAATATAAACAATGTTTCTTTTAAACAGTATATGATTTTTTTCATCTTTAACAAGAGTTATTTATCTTTGTTTTTGGATTTAGTATCGTATAAGTTTCTTAGATATTTAATAATTAGATAGAATTATTGTATTAAAATTTTAAATAGACATAAATCTTTGTGTATTTAAATGTAATATGTAATAAAATAAATCATGGGATTAAACATTTTTAATATTTAATACAGTTTGCATAATACATAAAATAATAATAATAATAATAATTTAACATACAAAAAATAGACAGGTTACTTTAACTATATTGTCAGCTTACAATAATAGTTGCTGTAATTCAATATAACAATTTAGCTGCTAAAAATGTGAATTTTTTTTTCTTTTTTAAATTAATAAACCACACACACACGCACACATATATATTTAATAACCATATGTATATTGTAGTGCATCATGTTTCTGAGTAAACACTTAAAAATATTTACTATACACAAAAACATCCGAAAAAAATATTATACTGAGATTCAGGATAAGTATTAAACTTCTTATAAAACGCATTACAAAGCTTTCTATTAAATAATTAGCACGTGCTAAAACTTTTTCATTGTTATGAAAACAAAGTAAAAAAATGTGAATCAATCAATACAAATTTTCAAGAATACGAAGAAATTTTAAAATTAGAATTGTCAAAATAAAACACTTACCTTAATAGACATTGATTCCTTATTATTTTAATCGAAATAATCCTCTTGAAAAATCCATATTATTCACATAATGATCACACAAGCAAGCACATGCGGATTTGTCTTCTGAAAGATGCATACACCTGGAATTGCACATTTCAGATTTCACTGAAAGACTAAAATGGAATGTGGAAAGGGTGAAAACCTGAAACTGGGTGGATAGGACTATAGGCCTAGATTTCATGACGTGGAGGCGATTGTGAAATTTCGTCTGTTGGCTTTATTTACTGTCAAGTGGGTGTTGGTACAGTAGACTTATCTCACAAATACATTTCATACATTTGTCAACTTAACCCGCCATTTTGTTTCCAAGCGCCGGCCACTTGAAAATTTTAAATTCACATAAAAATGTATTTATGAACCGATTTGCTTAAAACTCCATATGTGCATAGCCTACATCAATATTTCTACCAAGTGCATTAATAATTTGTAGCCGCCATTTTGATACATAATGACGACTACTTGATAAGGAAAAAGAAATCAACCTACCCTTCCAAATAAGCCGGAAGGACTTGTTTTTTTTTTCTTTGCTTTTCTTTCTTAAAAAAAAGATTTAGATAATTTATTATTTATAAAATTTTAAACTTTTGCCTTCCATAATTCTGATCTTTGAAAATAATAATAATAATAACTGTTTAAATAAAATGTGATTTTTTTTTGTTTTGTTTTTTTTAGGACTGAGGGCCTATTAGTCTCAATCTGGGATTTTTGCGTTGTCGATTTCGATAGTTGGACATTTGTCGAAATCTAAAATTTATCGAAAATGTAATTGAATAATTTGAAAGCGATGTTATAATTTGAAAAAAAAAAAAAAAAAAAAAAAAAAAAAACTGATAGTCCTCCGTCCTAAACTAAATTCTGCTTTTGCCAGAATTTCATCAAAATCTTTTTATTTTATTTATTATTATTATTATTATTATTATTATTATTATTATTATTATTATTGAAAGAAAAAGAAAAGAAAATTAATAATAATCAGTATCGTTACAAGCGATATCGAAAAATATTTTTTTTTAATAATTTTGAATTAGGAAATAAAAAGTGCGCGTGAAATAATATGAAATAAAAATAAGTAAAAAAATGAATTTTTTTATTTAATGTTTTTTTTTTTTTTTTTAATAAATTTTGTTAAAAAGTAATACAGTTAAAAAGAATTAGGCAAATAATAATTACTGTTGGAGAAACAAATTAGGGTTTTATAATTTTTATATCTGTTGCCTGATTATGTATTCTCGAGTCAAAACTTATTTTTGAATATGGAATTTTTATTTATTTATTTATTTAACTTTTTCAAAAGAGCTCTTTAAATATTTTAAAATGCGTATATCATTCCATACTTATCATTTGTTCTGTATATAGAAATAAGAGGATAGTTAGAAGACCAGAACAGTTATATAGATAAACTGTAAAAAATTTATACTGCCCAGCGAAATGTCCTTTATAGATATATATCACTTTTAATAAAATCCCTCGAAAACGCGTAAATAAATTTAGTTTCAGAAAATTAGGTGCCATAGCACTTAATATACGTAAATTATTTAACGTTTTCTTATATTATTTAAAAAAAAAAAAAGAAGAAGAAAAGTGCTTCGCACACTACTTCTTCTGACAAGCATATTTCACGAAAGTAACCCAAAATACATCAATTTTATTTCGGTTTCAACTAATTTAATAATACCAAAATGAATTTTACATTAATTAAGTTCTTAGCCCGTAATATAAAAAATTATTCTTTGCAACCTTGCAAAAAGTCCAACTTTCGTGAAATCGTGTGCGTTACATTTAAAAAATGTAATGTATATCTAAGAGTCACGATAGCATGATAGTAAGGTGACAGTTGCCGCCAAGATTTTCAAATAATTTTTCATCACTTTTGGAATAAATCATATTATTAATTTTAATCTCTTTTATATAACTTAATGGACTTTTGTTCTTAAAATGTAATATGCGTAAATTATTTTTTACTTTCCAGTTAAAAAAAAATATAAGTAAAACGTGATATCTCACCCCCTTCCCCCGAAATGTTTATACATAACAAAGCAAAGTTATATATTTTTTTTTCAATGTTTCTTGTTTTCATCTATTCAATGTTTGAAAAGGTTTTCAATATATATATATATATATATATATATATATATATATTTAGCTTTAAACAATTTAAAATTTTTAAAACGAACTTCAAATAATTTGGATCCGTATATCGTAACGCATGAGAATTCTACTTTGTATCACTGTAAAAGAACTATAAGCTTTACAAGCACGAAGATCTACGTAACTTGATCTTGCAACAATGATCCATAACGATGATCTATATATCCAATTTCATCTTAATCAAATATATAGATTACTCATTAGAACGAACACTTCAAATAATTTTAATAATCCATAAGGCGTACTAATAAATTATTTTTGTGTCTTTCTAAAAATCTGACAATCTATACATGCAGGGTGGTGACAAGTCGGATCTTTCCCCTGATTTTTCCACCAATATTTTTCTTTCGTAATTTTTAATATTAAGTTTTCACGATCAATTATGTAAAAAGAATTTCATATAAATGTGCTGGTGGAAGAATTAGGGAAAATTCAGTAACCACCCTGACATGTCATTTGAAGGGTGTCTATATTCTATAACACACCTATCAAATTTGAGTTAGTCGAATAATATATTTCAATACTATTCCGTTCCTTCACATAGATACAACAGGGGTGGAACACGGGGGCAGAATTCATACCGGTATTTGTTTAAGAAATTTTTCTACCAATAATATCGTTGATTTAAGGAGTAGAAATTTTCTTGCATTGATAGTGGTATGATTTCTGTACCCGTGTTCCATCTCTGATACAAGTACAGATTATATCACCGTAAAATTTGGAAAAGTGAAATTCACAAACGCATAGATCAATAAAAATCTCAAATTAGACTATTCCGAGATTACAATTCTTCCCTTACACAAATATATGCTAAAAAATTAACTACAAGACAATCAAAGTGAAATAAATAAAATTTTCATCAGTTCACATACTACTTCACTTATCAGAGATAGACATAATTCTAGCCTCTCTCTTCTATGGAAACTCCTATCGTCTTTTGAGCAATAGATTACGTGTTAGAATAAAATTTAATTTACAATTAAAATGTAACTTCTTTGTTTATTAACCAAAATTGATGAAATTTGAATTGCAGGTCGGTCTTGTGCTGCATAGGTTGTATATTAAGTGAAGAAAAAGAAAATTTGAAGAATTTTGAAATTTTCAATTTTAGTCCCAGTTCAAGATCATGTGACGTTAATGATTTCCAGATGTTTTGTTTCTGTTCCAGACAACGGAGAGAATCGTAAGTTGATAGAATGCCGCTTTTTAAGCAATTAGCCATGGATTCTTGGTCATTTTTCGATCGACATGGGTCGACATTTTAATTAATATCTCTGAAACTAATGAAAATTTTTAAATTCTGTTTTCAAGAGCTCCTCGGGAAGGCTTCTGAGCATCCGTGATATAAAACAACATGATTTAAGATTAAACGACGATTATAACTTTAATCAACTGAAAAGATGCTACATCATTCACATTACATTATGGTATCCGTCAATTTTTGTACTTCTGCGTTCAATAGGGGCTGAACTTATAGAAGAACAGACAGACGGACACACAGACAGACAAACAAACCTTTCATTTTATTATTATAGATTTAAATATTGACATATTGTTTTCATGTAGACAGTGTTTCTTATTATTGAACTGTCTAGAATAAGATTGATCGGATTGTTTGAGACGCTTATATATAGAGTAGTTCATAGAGATATGAATCGTCATGTAAAAAAAAAAAAAATTATGTGCTAATAGAATTTTTTTTTTTTTTTTTTTTTTTTTTTTTTTTTTTAAATAAGGATACAATAATCATAAAACACATTTTTACAGGGAAGTTTTGAATGTCTATATTTCTTATTTAAATGCTTACTTAATAAATAAATAAATTAATAAATAAATATATATATATAATATCGATTCCCGACTACGAGCGATATTAGTTTTAATTAATATGTTAGAAAATAGATGTTTATAATTTTTTTTTTCCAATAAAGATATGATATTTTTTTAGAAAAGGTATGAAAGTGGAGTTTTAGGACGTGCAAAAAAAAAAAAAAAAAAAAAAAAAAGTCTATTCTTGCTAGACGTTAGAGAACCAATTGACTAAAACTTAATTTAGTTATGAGAAAAGTGAAAAATCCATTTAACACATTTCCATTTCATTAGCATGCTTCAATTTTTTTTTTTTTTTTTTTTTTTTTTTACCGTCAAAGACTTTTTACACCTGTATTCATAAGCGATATATTATTGATTGAGCCTTTAAACTTGTGCTTTTATTCTTACTACCAGTAATTTTCAATAGAAATTTTTTATTATTCTTTGTAGCAATTTTCTATGATTAAAAGGGGGATTCTTTTCTTTCCAGGAAAAGATAATTAAAAAATCGTACAAGCTGACAGATATGATTTATATTTAATAATGATTCAATAGTTTAAGTATGTGTTATTTCAGATTTCAAAATAAAATAAATAAGAAAAAGAAATCATGTGTTTTGCATGGCTTATAGTTATAAAACATTTTCCAACTGCACTTATCCTTTGCATCAAATATATTAATTTATAAATACTTTTTGACATTATTGTAAATTGCAAAACCTCATAATACAACTTAAAAATAAATAAAAATATAATAAAAATAAAGATGTCTCCAACATTTTTTTAGTAATGAATCAGAATATTTTTTGTAACAATATAAATAAATCCTAAAGATAATGATAGTACTATTTTTTTACCAGAATTATCCTTTATAGCATCTGAAAAATGCATGTTACTGTTTAAAGATGTTGAAATTTACGGAAATAAAATCGCATTTATGGAAATAAAATCGTAAAAAGACAGGCGAACCAAAGTTATAAACACTTCAATTTTATTGGGAAGTAATAATATTATGTTACCTCTTTGTAACTCAGTTGTAATAAAAGCTAAAAAAAATGAGGAGAGGGGAGTCACAGCTTTTGTCTGTTAACGAGTTCTTGTAATAGCCAAGCTCTTTTTCTATTAAACTAAAAGATAAATTGTTGAATGTTGACTCAGTTTTAACATCGCATTGTAGCAACGTATTTGGCAATTGGGAATGGTCTGGTAATGCCCCTAGGGAAGGGATCCGAAGATATACTGCCACAATTTTGATCCTCTGCTGTCTCACTTCGGTAACCGCCGTATTATTTGGTAATTTTTAGCTTCATTAGAAAGTGAGAAAACGCATAACGTAATTGAAAATGAATTCGATAGTATTTTCTTGTAATGAAACCAGATATTTATTTGTGGCCTGTAAAAAAGATTTCTAATGTTAATAACACTGTTTTCTACTGGAAGCATTATTTATCGTAATTGAAAAATTGATAGTAATTTCATTATATTTTGCGGAATATTAAGATATTGAAATGTATTTATAAGAAATGCATCTCAAAGACAGTAATATATCCGAATTATTTTTTGGACACCTGTACAAAAAAACAACAATATTTATATCGTTTTTAAAAGATTATACTCAGTATTAATTCATTAAAAATTATTACATAAATTATACCACAGACTAATGGACAGACAGACAAACAGAAGATACAAACATTTTTCAATTTTGCTGGAATAACTTGTAGATAAAAATTTGTTGCCACCACGACACTTTCTTCTACATTTTACTAACAAATTACTTATTAAAGCTATTTTCGACGATTAACGTAGAAGATATACATCTTAGTGAAATAAAATTCTAAATATCGAAGAAAATTAATTTCTGCCCCACACATGATAGCTAAAAAAATGCTCTCTTTTTCTAAAAGTGGTCGAGTTTCGATCGCTGGGTGATACTAGTATTCATAAATGTTCATAATATACAGGATTACATAATATATAGAACCGTTTTCAACACTTTAGTTATCAGCCAGGGTAGCTCAATGGTTTAAGCATCCGCACATAAGGTGTAAGGCCAGGGTTCGATTCCCGACTCTGGTTTTTTTCACATAGATGGTATAAAAAATCAGCCTTCCACTACAAATTATCTGAAATGAACTTTCAAGGTTGATTAATGAATTTCTAAATTAAAAAATTTCGATGTCTATTGGAGTTGTGCCACGATTAATAGTGTCACTTGATATAGCTGTGTTTGCAGGCTCGGTGACTTTGCCAACAAATGTCATGGGAGAAATGCCTAACTGGCAATCAGCCAGAGTAGCTCAATGGTTTGATCATCCGCACGTAAAGCGGAAGGCCCGGGTTTGATACCCGGATCTGGTATTTTTCACATAATTGGTATAAAAAATCAGTCTTCCACTCTAAATTATCTGAAATGAATTTTCAAGGTTGATGAATTTTTCTTCACAGAATTGTGTTAAGCGGAAAAAGAACTTTTAATTCATCTATAGCCTTTATTTTTAATTTTCAGGGTAGGGGGCCCCGGAGCCCCAAATCTTATGCCGTACGGGGGAAAAAAATAATAATAATCGAAATCCGAAAATATCTTACTAAAAAAGCAATATCGCTGAACACAATCATTTCAAAAGTGTCGTGCATTTAACTGGCCTATTAGATGAAGTAACATATGTCGGCCCCCAAGAGAAATTAGCTTTTTCTTCACAGTATCCTATTAAGAAAAATTATTGTTTTCAGAAAAGTTATGGTTCGTAGTAAAGAAAAAGTATGGTTTCCATTTTAAAATTTGAGTTTTTTTCACGTGGGGCCCCTGAAGGCCCACCTACATATAATAACTCATCTGAAAAAAAAAAAAAAAAAAAACTTGATTTAAAACAGATTTTTTTTGCTTAACAAGATTATGTAAAGAAAAAGTATGCTTTCCATTTTCAAAAATTGAACTTGCATCACATGGGCCCCCTGGGGCCCCGAAGTACCACCTATGCTACCTCATATGGTAGGTAATTTAAACGTACTACGGTAATGTTAATTGTTGTCCTCAGCGAAATTTCATTTTTATTGATATAGTTTGGGCTTTTCAGATTTATTTATTACAACATGAGATTCGGGGACCCCTAGTCGCCACAAAACGTAAATAAATAAATGAATATAAATAAATAAATAAATAAAAACATATACATGATTTAATACAATTTTTTTCCATTTAACACGATTCTCTGAAGAAAAAACATGGTTTCCCTTTCAAAAAATTGAGCTTGTGCGAAGTGGGGCCATTGTGACATCTTTGTAATACTTCGTATGATAAATCATTTGAATGCACGAAACTTTTGAAATCGAAGTGTCCAGTGGAATTGTTTTTTTATTGAGATATTTTGAGATGCCCAGATTTTTAATTACAACATAAGAATCGGAGTCTTGGGGCCCCTACTCTACAAATAAATATGCAATACATGATTTTAAATATTTTTTTCCCGCTTAACACGATTCTGTGAAGAAAAAATATGGTTACCATTTGAAGAAAAATCAGTTTGAGCCACGCGGGTCCCCAGTGTGCCCGGGGACTCACTTATTAAACCTCACAGATAGATTATTTAATTCCACGAAACTTTTGAAATCAATGTCTTCAGCGAATTTACTGTCACCCCCCTCTCGTGATTACTAATGAGCACATCTTAATACCTTTTTTTTATTAAAGAAAAAAAAAAAAAAAAAAAAACTATGACACAAAATATAAAAATTGTAACATCCATTTCCACTTAGCTTTTTATATTCTGTTCAAATACTCTAGTCAACACAGTTCTTAGAAGAATTTCCTTGGCTCCCCCATCGCACGGCAACCGTTGACCCCTGTCTCTTATCTCCCCAATCAATGTAATCAATTAAGTTAGGTTGACAGCTTAACAGGTCAGTGGTATTTTTTTAAGGACGTGATTTTAAAACTAATCAATAACAAATTTTAAATAAATTTGATTTTTGAAATGTTTATATTAGACAAAAGAAAAAATGACAAGCTTTACTTCCCTAGTCTTCAAATCTTTGTATCTTTTTTCAAAGGAAAATTTGAAGAAAGTAAAGAATAAGTTTTATATTTTTCGCCGATTTTCGAAACTTTAACACTTATTTTAAAATACTTAAAACTATTTTAAAAATATTTTACGACTAGATCTGAACAGATACTTCGTGTATCTAGAACATGAACAAAAAATTTCGCTGAAATTTTGAAAATTGACTGAAATATAAGTTGGCATATTTTCTCCCATAGGTTAACATGGGAATCCACAATCTTCTTCCCGAAAGCGATAAGTCCCCTTAAGACAGGAAACATACGGCCATATTGCTGACTAATGAAATATTCCAATATTCCAAACTAACACGTTCGTACTACACACTACACACACATATTGCGGATATGAATTATATGAATTTATTTTTTTCTCCTCTAGAAGACGTTATTAAATAGAGACGCAAAGTATTTTTAGTTGCTCTGAGAAGTCTATTTTATATACATAGTTAATGATTATTATTTTATTATTTATTAGTGGGAGTACATTAATGATTTATATTTCTTTCTCAATAGAAAAAAAATTTCGTGACTGGGTGATACTCTTTTGAGATATACTAGAAAGTTTAATGCATAATTTGATTATTAATTTTGCTATTTCTTTTTTAGTTAACTTATGGCAATATTTCATGCTGTATTTCTATTTCTAATGTACGACAATTTTTAAAATGCCGCTTACTTTAAAAATGCATTTATACGTGTATATATATATATAGACATACATAAAGATGTAGTCGGACATATATATTATGAATAATTTTCAAAAGTTTTTTTTTTTCCTCCGAGCGATCGTTTTAAATTTCAAATAATAATAATAATAATAATAATAATAACAAAATCCTGACTGATTATTATTACCATAAATATAGGGTAACTGGGATAATCCAAAGTTTAAAAAGAAGCATGAACTATATATAATTTGTTTTAATGTAACTGAGTCTGTCCTGTGCAGCCCTTGGTCAGTCATATTCAAAAAAGCTACCTTTACATTAATAAATAACTAAATCAAAGACTAAAATGAATACTAATTATGGGATATATATGGTTTCTTTTTCTTTTTAAATTTAGAGTTATCGTAATAGAATGTA
>CAWVNO010001907.1:0-16000 GCA_963930645.1 Salticus scenicus | reverse complement strand
ATATATATGTAAAAATCAGAATATGGTACATCTCTAAAATTTGAAAGTAAAGTTTTTAATTAATTTTCACTAATTAAATATAAAACAGCTTTCTTAATCTGTCATAGCATAATAATGAAATTTCAATACACAGATTTAAATTACAATTTTTACTAATTTGAAATATTAATTAGCAAATTGTGGATTGTTCTTATGTAAACAATAACAGTAAGTTTTTTTATTATTTTCTGTCATGCCGAAAATACAATCCTGATTTTTAAAGGATGTCTGTGCATACTACATGTATGCTTTAAAAAAATTAACATTTGTATTGATTTATCATATACTTTACTTTATTTTTTTTATTATATTTTACCAGAAATCTAAAAATTATTGTTAAGGTAAGGTACAAATGCAAAATTTAGAATTTTATCATAATAAAATTTAGAAAATTTGCATGCATTAAAAAAATTCAATTGTATGTATATACATTTAGTAATATTATAATTGAAAAAAAAAAATATTTAAAACATGGCATTTTCGTATTAACCGCATGCCAGCAGTTATTCGGCACTATGATAAACCTGTTATTGTTACAAACTTATATAAAAAATTACATAAACAGTGTTAAACGATAAAAAAAGTATGATAAACTTGTGCAGATTATACTTCACTTCGTAAAATGACATGCAGTGAATACGTAAGTACCGATGGTTTTTAGTACAGTACATGAAAAACATTTACAATAACATAGATAAGCGAGTTATTAGGTAGGTAATTTCAAAAAACTTATTGAGATCGAAAAATAAAACAGTACTTACCCTTAATTTTTTAAGCATCATCTGTTTTCAGTAATTTTCAAAGCATTTAGTTATCTTTAGTTATTTTCAAATCTTATAAGCACGTCAGCACGAGATCGCGGTTAGCCATTTTGAATCTGTGGATCCCGCTCCAAAATATCACATGACTTAATCGGTCCAATGAAAAGGCTCTCAATTCACCCCTTTAAAGATTTTTTTCTGTTCCACTTCGAAATGTAGTGCTTTGTCCTTTCACCCCGACAGAGAGAATATTTGGAACCAGTTTTTTTTTCGCAAATTGTCAGTTTCTGATAAAGCAGATACTCATAAGGAATGAATGTCATTGTGAAATATTACGTTCCTATATGGAGTGATTAATTCATTCTTTGAAATTAAGCGTGTATGTTGAAATATCCATAATAGTCCACCAATTTCCTCGGCGATAGGCAATAAACTTTCTTCAAGTAAATCTTGGTAGGTTATAGCATTCATTCTGCCAGAGGGAAACGCAATATCGACTTTTCCACGAAATACAAACGCAGCACAAATAATGAGTGACCCTCCACCTTGCTGCCGTTTTGAAAATGCTTCAAGTTTTTTGCGTATATTGTGCCAATAATAAGAAAACTGTCAAATCAATCTAAATTGATTTTTTTTTTCATCGGAAAATATTATTCTTTCATATTCTAACTTCCAGGGCATATGTAATCTTTCGTCCAATCCAGACGATTATGGTGGTGCTTTTAAGTCATACGTGGTGGTGATTTTCTTTTCTTGTACTTCAGCACCTTAGAGCTATTGACTATTCTGGACAAAGTACTTTTTGACACCGCTACCGCTGGATCTTTTGTAAGTTCGTCTAAAGTTGTTTTCCCATTACTCATTCATTTTATAATGGCTTTCTTTCCCCTTTATATAGCTTTGGTGAACGTCCGGTAGATTCCTTTGCTCCGTAATCCTCTTGAAAACGAAGAAAGTTCAATATTACACCTAGTATATTTTCAGTTTTTTTGTGATAGGTCTTATTGAAAGTCCTTGATAATGAAAAGCCACAATTTTGCCTTTCTCAAAACCGCTTAAAGCCATTTTACGACCTATTCTCCTAAATCAAAGTGTGTCCTCGTTTGAAAATTTCCAAGCCTGTGAAGAATTAACAATTTCGTAGTATTAGTGCGACGTTAAACCCAACCAACCAATCCTGCGAAGCATATTTATATGCGAAACTAATTTGCATATTTTGCTTATTCTTCTCGGAGTCGTATTTAATATTGTGGATCAAATTACATGTTTATTTAGTAGTAATTTTGATCAGTGTTCATATAATTTTAAAACATCATTTTCTTAGATAATTTATATTTTCAATATATGTAAAGTTTTATACTAATTTTATCGTTATGAATTA
The DNA here is from genome assembly GCA_963930645.1 of Salticus scenicus. Taxonomy (NCBI): domain Eukaryota; kingdom Metazoa; phylum Arthropoda; class Arachnida; order Araneae; family Salticidae; genus Salticus; species Salticus scenicus. The sequence goes on along the minus strand of CAWVNO010001907.1, from coordinate 13,819 downwards.
GGGGAGATTATCGTACCTTTCCCCAGAAAAGCGTTTTCTGATAATGATTTATGAATTTTCGTCTTGATATCACAAAATTACTAGGTGTTCATATCATTTTGCAACTCAGTGTATGTAAGAAAAAATAAATAACGTTATGTTAACAACATTTAACAGAAAATACTGTCCTATATTCGAAAATTTTAATATTATTTTACGATCATATAGAGGTCTGCAAGGACCGAAATGGTGAGTCCTGGACCTTGCGAAATATTTGCCTATCCGGCCTGGCCCGGCTCGGCATGTCATCTGAAAGTTCATCCCAGCACGTTTATTTTCTTGCCATGTATAGTGCAGTCCAGCCAGGTCAAAAACAGATAAAATCTGGCCCAGCCCGTTAAAAAATAATAATAATAATAAATAAATAAATAAAAAATGGGAAAAAGAAAATACATGCATTTCCATGCGAAAGTTTTTTAATTTCTACTTTTCAGTGGTTTTAGCCAAGCAATAACATATTCAATAACAAAACTACTGACCTTTCAGATGACAATTACATATAAACAGAAATTCGTTATTACAGACGGACAGAGGGCACAAAGGCACACAGACAGTCAAATCGGAAGTACTAGTATTCATCAAACAATGTAGTAAGATCTTAAAAATTGTTAATACTACTAAAAAATTACTTTCATCCATTTCCGCTTACAGTCCGTAACGTATCCGTATCTTTTTATGTGATCTTGTAAACCAAGCATTAAGGCTAATCTAACCACTTTCAACAGAAAATATGTTTTTGCGCATGAAAAAAATAATACAAATCTCATCATATTTAGTGACTTGGAAATTAGCGGAATAGTACTTAAAATTATCCTTCTTAGTTCCTGGACTCTACAGACCATATGACAAAAAGCCTCATAGTGAGTAATGTGTCTAATATCTTTTGTTTGTACATGTGCACAAACTAGTAGCTACAAACATAAACTATTTTGAACAGGAAACCTGTTGTTGTGACTTTATATAACATCATATATATGTTTAATTGCGGATATAAAAATATCTGCTGACATCAAAGCGCGAACAGACAGACAGTCAGACAATCCAGTTTCAGTTATAAACAAATTTTAAAATTACATTACCTTATAAATTTATGAAAAATTAATGGCTAAAGAAGCGTTTTATCATTTACCTTCGTTGATTAGCGAGGAAAGAGGGGAAAAAAGTCCGGGCCGACACAGCCCGGTAAATATTTTATCCAAGTCTAGCCGAGTATATACAAAAATATTAAGTCCGAGGCGACCTGGCCCGAAACCAAACTATGAAATTCGACCTGAGGACCTTGCAGACCTCTACAACTATACTCTATTTAGATTACTAAAATATTATATCGTATTAAACACAGCCTATTTACGAAAAGAAAAAGTAATAATAAGAATTTTTGAAGCTCTAAAATCTAAGCAAAAAATTTTCAGTTCGAATTCACTAATTAACTGCTTATAACGTAATAAATAAAATTTTAAAATTATTAGAGTATTAATGAAAGAGTAGTTTCTTGTGTAATTTATATATTACTAATGTAAGCTGTAAACAGAAATGCGTTTTGTATTATATTTTTAGTAAAAAGTTAATGAAATTTCATTGATCAGAAAAATTCTGTGAATAACAATCGTTACAAAAAATATTATCGAGTATTCCATGAATAGGGGCATTTAAATATATATTTCTTATAGGTTCACATGAAAAATTAGTAATTTTGCAATTAATGTCAATTTCACACATTTATTTTCAAATAAATGTTAATAAAAATGTAACATTCACTACATAATTGAAAAATATTGCATAAAGATATTGACTGCATAAAAATATTTTATCTAGAAAAGTTTCACTTTTTTTTTTTTTTTTTTCATTTATTATCTGAACATGAAAGTAGGGCTCGTAAGAAAATAATAGAGTTACTCAAATAAACTTTATACAAAGAAACAAAATAGGAAAAAATGAAAATGAGAAGATGCATGTCGACAAATATAATATGTAAAAGAAAAATTAAAATAAGATAAGAAATGAAATAAAATGATGCATTTGTTATAGATCAAATTTCTGTCATTATTTTGAAAAACTTCAGCCTATTCTCTTGAGTTTTATCTTTCATCATACTTGTACATTTTTCTGAGATACACGATCTTGAAAAGGCATAAAGGAAAAAATGTATTCTTCTGCTAAAAAAAGGTCTTACAAATAGCTCAGTCATCTGAGTAATAAAAGTCTAGCTACATATATGTATAAAGGAGACAAATGACACATGATATTTATACTTTGATAAATAAAAATTTTGTCTCTGCAAATTTCAAATAAAGACAACGCATTTTTTATATTCGGGAAACTTATTTCCTTTGCATTTTGACGTGTTTTAAATAACAAAAAGTAGAGTTGTTCTCTAAAGGAAAAGAAAATTAAATTGAAATAAATTATAGGAAAATAAAAAAAAACTCCGTTGAAAAGCAGTTTTTAATTAAAATAAAGTTCTTTTAATTCCGGTTTTTACCGTGTAAATTTATTAGTCGTAACTGATTTGTTATTATTAAATAAAACAAAATACATAATTGATAAATTCAAATAGTGGATAAATGCTAAAATTATTTAATCATGTGTATGGTGATTAAGACTCAGAACTTCGACAAAAAGTAAATAATATATTTTAGGTGGAAAGTTCGAGTTATATTTAACAAGAGTGAAAAGTTACTATATAAGGAATCTTACCAAGATCTATGACGGAACAAAACGTTTCATGTTCTCCCAATAAGTTAAGCCTCTAGGGGTGTGTCCCAGAACGTCGCCAATTGCCCATCTGCGCAGCACTAGTGTGACGTAAAACCCAACCACAACCCAATAAGTTAAGTCGATCGACATCCGACTGTCCCTATTTGGTCACGTGAAAATTAGAAACATTTTTGTCTCTAAAAATACTGACGCAGTCTAACTGAGGAATTTACTAATATTTTTTAAATTCCATTATTTCTGGATATTCTGAAATATGTTATTTACATTTGGACGAAGATATAAATTATTTACTGTCATCCAGCAAATCTTGAGTTTAAAAATATTTAAAAAGCAATTTTAATGTAGTTATTTACAGAACAAGTGAATATTTAAAATTTTCATGTAAGCGAATAGCGTCAGTTAGCTGTCGATAGGATAAGATAGTTTAAACCTGCTAGACCATCCGTCTTGTGGACCATTGAAGCATATTGTCAAGGACTCGGGCACTATTCCCAGTTAGCTCCTTTTTTTTTTTTACTCTTGCATAATTTCACAGTAAATGCAGTGTCAGTTATACATAGGGGCATTTACGCTTCCACCTTTATATTATAGCAATAATCATTATTCTACTTAATCAGGTAAAAATGCTGTAAAATTCCGAGAAAAATTCCTTTATGGTGATAATGGAATTTCAGTAAAATTTGGTGAGTGGATAATATTTTCAGCACACTTCTTCGAGAAAAAGTCTAGTTTCCAAATTTGTAATAAATTAATCTAAGATTCAGAGTGGTGATGCTTTTTTAAAGTGTCGCTTCCCGTCTTCGAGAAAATAGTCCATAATTTTACCAGGCATAACTTTGCGGTAAGTGACTGAGAAACATTTCACCAGTCACTGACTATAACTTAGCGATGAAATTTCTTAGAGTGTGAAAAAACCATTATATTTCCAATTAGTACATTAATAACGAAATAAATAAGAAACTTACAAATATTATATAAAATTATCTCTGTGTTAGTATACCTAAATTACTTTGTTTTCACTTATCATAAAGTTAGAGTACATCATTTTCAATTGTTCTAATAAAGCATAAGACATATTTCTCATCAGACAAAGTCCCCTTTAGCAACAAAATTATCTTGCTCAATATTCTATTTTATTATAATTTTTATTTTCTATTATCAAGCAGTTAAAGGCTGACAATTCAATGTATTAATGGAATGCATCTAAACCCAAACATAGGTATTTTTATTGACTGTAAATTCTTCGAACCCTTAAATAGACTATTTTAAGTAATTCTCTAAAAATAATAGTGTGGTAAATGTTCCCTTAAACTATCAAAATCAAGATTTTTCATTACTTACTTAGAAATTGGTACATTTTTTGTAAAGTGTTCCTTTATAGAATAATTTATAAAACTGAGAAATTTTGAAGCAAGTGTATCAGACTTTCAAAATTTGATTGCCCGAGCCCTTTTGAAACCACACCACGTATTTTTTAATTTGCAGACACATTGAAATACATTTTTATTTAAAACATGCGGCATTACATTTTTTATTTTAATGTGTTAAAGTCAGATATGCTCGTTCTAGTAATTCTCTCCACCATTTTTTTTTTTTTTTTTTTTTTGTAGTAATCTTTCCTTTATACAATCGAATAAACGCATTGCAAAACACTGTATTTTATAAATCTGTAGTGATAAGTATAAAGGATTTAAGTCCATATTCTTGATTTTTCAGGAGATAAACTAATTAAAAACAAATCAGAAGAATCGATTAGGAAAAAGGGATTTCGTTGACTTATACCCTTTATACCATTCAGTGGTTGTTAACCTTCATTTAATAACGGGAAAAAATTGAATTAAATATTTCATACCATACATGAATGGTAAATTTCTGACTTGAACCTTTTTTTACCAATGGATTTTCTCAAAGACTAAGGGCCTTATTCACCAACTTCTTAACACGCGGATTAAACCATGGATCAACAAATCCGAGAATTAAAGTAGCCGGTGAACAGCGGATTTGGTTAATCCGTAGAACAGAGATTCACTTTCTGCTTGGCGAACTGCCGTAGCGAGAAACTGCCTATCCTTTAAACATAACTTAACAATTCTATTATGACGCAGTATGGAAAGATTTGATTGGTTCATTTGTTTTTTATTGATTTGATTGTATTTTACATTGCACTAGAGCTACATTATGGGTAATTAGGCTATATTTAAATGGGTCATTTGTTTTGAGTATATTTTATGTTGCACTAGAGCTCCATTATGGGAAATTAGGCGATATTTGATTGGTTCATTTGTTTCGAGCGCATTTTACGTTGCACTAGAGCTACATTATGGGAAATTTTGGTCTTAACATGCGCGATAGTGATTGCCGCGGAGCCGAGTTACGTGCGTCTTCAGATTCATAGCTTTATACAGCCATGTTTCTTTGTTGGTTCATATACCTTAGGGGTATGTCCCAATTTATCCTCCGTCGTTACAGTGGCCGGATCCGTGAACTTTTAAAACAGAGAAGCTTTAAATTGCTACAATTAACTAATTATGCATGTATTTTTTTTTCATTTTTAATTAATAAGCACTAAAAATAAAATTTGAATATTAAATAGTTTACTTTCTAAAATTTTTTAAAAAATTATAATAATGCGAATAAAGTAAACGTTGTCTGTAGAAAATGAGGATATTTGGTTGCCGTACTCATTGCCCACAACGTAGCACTAGTTCGACGTAAAACTCACTCACTCAATCACTTGTTGGTCAAGTTTATGAAAACTAGGGAATTTTCCCCTCCGCTGAAATGAAGTGTGATGAAGAATTCGAAACGATATGTGTCTGGAGAAATGTAAGCGTATCATTTGATAACTTGAAAATATGTTTTTTATTTTATTTGTATATTCTCATAATTTTTATACCGATGTGTTTCGATTCATTTGAATGCGGTTTTAGAATCCTCGAATGTTACGAATTAACTGAGCTCGAAGTGAAATATTTGATATGTGATTTACGTATTATGGAGTCAACAGAAATTTCAAAATGGAAAAAAAGAAATAAATAGATAAAATTCATGTTGCATATATTGTAAGTTTTCATGCTTTTTTAATTACTTTTAAAGTTATATTTTTATTCTGAATTTTCATTTATTTAATTACATTTATTGTGTTGTTGAAATTAATTTGCTCTTAAATCTTCGATGACAAAACGTGCATTTTGTTAAGTATTTGCTTATTTATTAAAATATTGTAGTTAAAAAGTTAATTAACCATCGCCATTTTATGAAATTTCTTCGATAATTTTATTTAATTACGTTAAATAGTCGTCTGCATTAATATTTCTTTCATTTCGAACGCAAACAAACGTTTTGTAAGGTTGCCATAAGATAAATTCATTTCCTTGGTTCGTTGGCGCACGGATAATATCGCCAAAATGTAAACAAACACCAGTGAACCTCTGTTCTACAGATCTGCCGCGGATTTGTGTTGGAGAATACCGATTTTTGTATGATCTAGCGATTACCACTGATCCGAGGTTTAATCCGAGTGTTAAGAAGTTCGTGAATAAGGCCGTTAATGTTTCAATTTTCGTCTTTCTCTGAGAAAATCTGTAATCAATTTGACATAACTAAACAAATTTGTATAAAGTGCAAAAGGTATACTAGGATTGATTATGCATGTTAAATATTCTAAATTGCATTCAAAATCTGTGAAAACTTTTTTTTTCTATTAATTTAACAATATAAAATTTAGTTTCTTTACTAAAAGACAATATCCAGTTTGAAAGAAATTGGTTATTCTTGTTAATATAAAAAAGCTTAGAAAATACAGTTTTCAATTACAGTTTATAATTCAATTATTTTAAATGTAAAAAATACTCCTGATTTATATTCTACTTAAAAATGTTGATTTATATTATTTTAATTTAAAAATATTTTTTTTAAGGATTCAAGCAGTTTCTAACTTCTTTTAATCATTTAAATACAGTTCATGTTTTATCAGAAGGGATTTTCAATTCAGTTGTGCACATAGACTTTTTCAAAAGTGTTTTAAACGATTCACATTTATCAGAAATAAAATTATTCGTGCATTAAATTTTCATGTAACAAATAATTTATTTTTCAATCTATGATGCCCATTTATGACTAAGTTTGTAGGAAGTAGACTTACTTTTATGCTTGCAAAACAGCTTTTAACATAAATCATTTTATATAAACTATTTTGGAAGTTTGTGAAGTTTGCGTTGCTGCAAACTCCATATTAACTTAAATACTTAATTAGGTTACTAAGAGAACACAAGAATTAAACAAACAATAAGAGTTTATTTGAACCAGATTAATGGGAGGGCAGCCTGGTTATAAACTTAGCTCAGTCAGCGTATTACTTAATCAAAATATATGAATCAACAATTTAATTATCTAATCTTAAAAATCTTACCCCAGCAGATAGTCGAAGGCGTAGAGGCGGTTGCACTCGTACTCCGCTACTACGACTTCACTATGGATCAGAGGATTCCCTTCAGACCCATCTTTACCTTTCCGAATGCTAGTAGATACGCACACCAACACTCATCACTACTTAACTTCACGCAACTAAATCTCCACTACTCCACTTCTCGATACTCGCCAAAATAAGATTCATCACCATCCACTATAATATACTCCAACCTCCACTCTATAATATGCTCCGACATCCACTATAATATCCTCCAACATCCACACACATCTACTAAAACCATCGCCATTTTATACTTCTCCCTACACCCTCCTTTCACTACATTTCAATCCATCCTTTTAAAATCACTTCTAATTTATCTAACACTCGGAATCTAATTCTTTCAATGCAGCACCCTGCTGACACAAAACTAACTCGACCTCAACCTTCACCGAGTCACTGGCGACGAAGCGATTTTAACCGTCCCCACTTTCTACTTTGCTGGATTCAGCTTAATTTTACACAAACTGTGGTGGCGTTCTGACGTCTCAACCTCACAGTCCCCCTCTAAGAAAAAAAATTTACCCGGGAAAATCCCCAACGGGTTTTATCGAGTAAATTTAAATAGCTTAATTCCATATCTAACTATCTCAAATCTCTGAAGTGTGAGTGCAGCCGTCACTTAAATTTTAACCGGGTGAGAATAACTTAAAAAAATTTTTGTTAAATCCCTAAGCGAAAAACTCGGGAACGCCAAAAAAAAAAAATTAATTTTAAACTTTTAAATAAAAGGCATTCTTTTACCCCGAGAAACTCCGGGACCCTGACTGAGCTAAAACCAGGATTACAGTAGGATTAACAAACGTCTCCCTGTTATGCCAGGGAGGCAAAATATTAATTTCAAACTTGATCTTGCTTGGCTTTACATAGTAAGTCGCTTGTGACGAATGCGACATTTAAAGTTTGTCATAATACAAGAATAATTGTCTTTTTAAAAAAAAAAAACATGACAAAGTCTTTATTAAGATGAGTTTACTGTGCTGGCTTGGCTGATAGCTGGAGCTTTACGTCTGCAAAGGAGATGACTAAACCAAGAATAGGATGAACTTGCTTCATACTAGAGCAGACGTCAGAATCCACAGGCTGTGAGCATCAGATTACGAGAAAAGATCAAAGGGTTTTGAACTGCTCCTCATCAATGCGAAGAGTTTGAGAGTGCCGATGACGATGACGATGTGGGACATCCGAAAAGTTCGTCAGATAGACTCTGTAATATAAAAGCTTTGTACAGTAATAACGTCAAAGAGAGAAGTTAAAATCGTGTTCTAGAAGAAACGGAGACATGTTCGTCTCTATTAACATAGTACACAAATTAGAAACAGAAAAATTTCTCCCTCCTGAGCTTAAGCATAAGCGGAAAAAATTTAGCAGTTAGTCTTTTTAATGTTATATAGTTAAACACGCCTTTTATGCTTATAGCTAAAAAAAACATTTTCCCCCCTCTAAGAGTACATACAGATAAAATTTTAGCACATATACAAAAGTTTTACAAATACAAACATCCAGTTTATATATACAGAGAGATATACATTTATAGAAATACAGAAGAAAAAAAGGGGGGGGGAAATTTACAAAGGGTCAAGAAAAACAATTTACATTACCAGCTCTGCAGGTGATGGCTACAAAATAAAAGAACTTAATACATACATAAAATACATATTGAGAGAGAACAAAAATGCTGACATCGAAGCTGAAACATGACTTTTAATTTGAAAGGTCATGGTTAAATTAAATTTTGCATTTTTAGTTCGGGAAAGTCCCTTGCTTTCGTAATAGTTCTTAAAATATAAAGTCCCAAAAAGGCTTCAAAGTATGTCGAACATTTTGTACAGCTCTGACAGAAATGCACTTGTAATAGAAAAAAAATAGAACAGTATCACCTGATTTCAATTTGCAGCTGTAACGTCAGCAAGGTTAGAGGTCTTGGTGAATTTGCTCGTTGTGCTCGTCAGCTAGGCCACCGGGTTGAAGGCTTTCAGACAGGGGTCTAGGGCTATCCCAAAAAGCTTGTACAAAGGCTTGTTCGGCAGGTGATTCATATGGCTGAGCATGTTGTCGGAGTCTGGCTTGACGCCAGGTATGGAATCGGTGGTGCGAAAAGAACTCGTCTGTGCCGACCGAATTAGGGGCTGCTAGAAATTTCTCCATGTGTCGTCCGCTAGCTGATGAAGAGGGTGGAGGTCTTTTTGGAACACTTGCCTTTCTCTTAGGCCGGAAAGAGTCGGTGTGCACAGAATCTGGAACCGCCAAAACCTTCTGTGGTGGATGTGCTCCAGAAGACTTTGAGGACGTAGCTTGAGGGCGTTTTAAACCTTTGTTCCAAGCTTTTTTCCTTTTAATCTGCGGTATGAAAGAGCTATTTGTAAAAGAATAGTCGCGTTTGCGACCAGTTTGCCTAGGAAATTTCACCTTAGAAAAGTTTGATGACCCCGTACGAGCTCGCTTTTGTGCGACGAGTCTGCTAACACTGGATTGATCAGTGGAAGTGCCCTGAACAGATTTTTCGGGTGTTGTAGGAGTAGGTAGTTTATCAGCTGTACAAGAATCAGGAGCACTAGGCTGGGAAGTGAGGTTAGGCGTAAAGACGGACTGTTCGTCAGGTGGGTTTGAACCCGGCACGCTATCACTATCAAGAGTTTCAGCATATGATTGAGTGCGCTCTTTAAATATTCGTATCTGATCAACATTTATTGTGGTGGGGGTGCCGTTAAAATCAATTGTCAGATTATTATTTTCTACCTTTAAAACAGAGAAAGGCCCAATGACTTTTGGCCCAAATTTAGCTACTTTAGAATCTTTCTTTGAGCTAAGAAAATGTGATTCTAGGAGTATTTTATCTCCCACTTTTACTTCTAAAATTCTACGTTTTAAGTTATAATATACAGCTTGCTGCTTTTGAGCTTTTCTCAAATTTCTCTGAACTTCTGGTAGCAATTCTTCAATATTTCGCGTAATAAATTGAGATGCATTTTGCTGTACTAATACCAGTTTTTGAAAGGTGGTCAGAATCTTTCTGCCCAAAAATAATTCAGCGGGAGTTTTTCCTGTTGCATCACTTACCGCTGTGCGAATCGCATAGCCAAAATGATAGAGAAACTGATCCCAATGTTCCTGATTTTGACCAATGAACGTCGCAATCATATTAATTAAAGTTCTATTAACACGTTCGGCCTGATTAGCTTGCGGCCGATATGGAACCGTGAAGACGTGTTTAATTTCGAGTGTATCGCAAAGTGCCTTAAAAACATTACTTATAAATTGAGAACCATGGTCCTTTACAATTTGAAGGGGGGCGCCGTAACGAGAAATATAATTATTAAAGAAGGCAGTGGCCACTGCTTGCGCCGAAGCTTTACGTAAAGGCACAAATTCAACCCATTTACTAAAATAATCCACCATAACTAACACATAACGAAATCTATTTTGTTTAGAGAGGGGGTAAGCACCGATTAAGTCGAGTCCAAGAATTTGATTTGGAAAATCAACTTTAATTGGAATTAATTTACCGGCCGGCTTTATATTTTTATAATTATATTGCTGGCACAAGCGACAACTCGAAACATATTCATTAACAAACTTCCTCATTTTAGGAAAGTAACAGGCATCCTTGAGCTTTTTATAAGTTTTCCTAAAGCCAAAGTGCCCCGAAATTGGAGAGTCATGAAACTCAAATAGGATGGCTTGACGAAGAGATTGGGGAATTACAACTCGTAATTCGCCATAAGATGATAATAACTTTGAATAAAAAAGCAAGCCATCGATTAAAGAAAAAGATTGTGACCAGTTTAAGGCAATGGCTGATTCAATTATTGAAACTGAATGAGGATTTTGTAAATACTTATAGATTAATCCAAATTCGGGATCATTTTTTTGTTCTTGGATTAATTGATCTCTCGAATTTAACACAGTTGCTTGCATAAGCGCTAAGGCTACTTTTTCCTGATCAGATACGAAATTATCGTTTAAAGTAGTTACTAGATTTGTAGAAGCACATTGGTTTACTTGTTCATTTTCAATTTCCTTTACACGAGTTACAGTTACGTTTGATAATATTTCGGATTGAACCGGTTCAGCCTTTAAATACGAATGATGAATATATGAGGCTTTAACAGTAGAATTTACCTGATCATTCTTTTCATTTAAAGCAAGAGATTGATTTACACAATTAGATTCAATCGTATTTTCTTGAGTTTGAGTAGTACGTGAAAGAACTTCAGCTACGATATTGGCAGAACCAGGTCGGTGTTCAATGTTCATATTAAAGTTAGATAACTTAAAAGTCCATCGAATCATGCGAGGGGAAAGATTCTTTCCAGTTGTTAACCGAGTTAATGCCGCATGATCCGTAACAACTGTTACTGGAAGTTGCGTAAAATATAAACGAAATTTTTGCAGTCCACAAAGCACTGCTAAACATTCACGTTCACTTACTGGATAATTCTTTCTGCAGCATTAAGCGTTCGGGACGCATATGCTACTGGGCGGCCTTCTTTGCTTAAAACGGCCCCAATTCCGTAGGAAGAAGCATCCATAGCTACTTGAAATTTTATATTATAATTAGGATGAGCTAGTACAGGAGTAGCGCTAAGTATAGTTTTTAACTTATCAAATGCTTCTTGTGCTTCATTTGACCAGTGAAATTTAACTCTTTTCCTTTTGAGATTAAAGAGGGGCTCGCATATGTGAGCAAAGTTAGGTATAAATTTTCCATACCAGGCACACATGCCTAGAAATCTCGAAACTTGTTTGGAAGTAGTAGGAGGGGGCATGTTTAAAACTGGCTGAACTTTTTCATCATCTACCGAAATACCAGCAGGCGTTATTTTCACGCCTAGATACTTAATTTCCTGTCGTGCAAAATGGCACTTAGAAGAATTTAAAGTTAATCCTGCATTTTGCAGTAGAGTAAAGACAGTTTTTAAATGATCTAAATGCTCATTGTAAGATGAGGACGTGATTATTATATCATCGCGATAAACATGTACAAATTTATTCAAAACAGGTTTAAGTATAGTTTCCATGGCTTTTTGGAATGTTGCCACAGCTCCTGAACATCCGAAAGGCATTCGTTTAACACCAAACGTGCCGTTTTTAGTTATAAACGCTGTTTTTGATATATCAGCGGGTTTCATTGCAATTTGAAAATAACCCGATGTCAGATCGAGAGTAGACATAAAATTGGTCGTTGTAATATGTGCTAACAAATCATCAATTATAGACAAGGGATACTGAGGATATTGTGTAATAGAATTGAGCTTACGATAATCTATTGCAAATCTCCATGCCTCAGGATCGGTAATAGGTTTACCATTTTTCTTACGACATAAAACAACAGGAGATGCATAAGGAGAAGTTACAGGCATAATAATATCATTTTTCAACATTTTGTCAATATGCCAATTTATAATATCTTGTTTGGCTTGATCATAACGATAAGGCTTACTAAAGACTGGTTTATTAGTTCCAGTGTCGATTTCATGGCAAACAACATGGGTTAAGCCAGGTGTATCAGAAAATAATTGTTTAAACTGATTAAGAAAATTAACAAAATCAATTTTTTCAATATGAGTGAGGGCACTTTCCTCTAAATTAACAATTAACTCTGTCGGCTCGACAGAGTTAATTGGGTTTAGAATTTGACTTAGAATCATCAATATGTAAAGATTTATTGGCAAAATTTATTTCAACATTATTTGCTTTCATAAAATCTAACCCAATAATGCAGGGGTGCTGAAGATTGTCTATGACGTAAAAAGGCCAATTAACACTTAAATTATGAATTTTAACATTCAGGCTGACTTCGCCTCTATTAACACAGGACTGGCCTTGAGCCGTTGTAATATTTAAATTTGTCCGCTTTAAAGGTTTAAAGGCAAAATGCTTTTTATAAGTTTCATATGCTAGAAAGGAACGTTCAGCACCAGTGTCCCAATAAGTAGGTATGAAAATATCATGAATTATTGCATTTAAATTAGGAAGGTCCACCGGACTGATACAAATCGTGTCTAAACATATGGAGGTGGTTGAGTTATTCAGTGGCTGTTGACCCTCCTCACAAGAGCCACTTACTCGTTTAACTGACGACTCTGGTTATTACGAGAGTTACGGAAATTTCTGTTATTTCTATCAGCTCGAGAAAAGTTTTGATACTGATTTTGATTAGAACGATCGTTCCGAGCATTTTGAAAGTTATTACGCCTTAGTTGCGGCGATTGACGGTCATGTTGATATCGGTTGAAATTTTCAGGGGGGGGGGTGAAATTTTCACGCCTAAAATTTTGCATATTTCCATTAACCCGCGGGCGATTAAAGGTGTTGGCCGTCCTTGAAGGTGACGTTCTTGGTACTTAGATAAAGTTTGAAACAGGCTGTCGTAAGAAGTGACAGGTTTCAGATCAAGATAATCTTGAATTGGAATAGTCAATAGCGGGGTTATAATTTCCATTGCAGCGGCAAAAGATAACACTAAATCCAGCTGCTTTATAATGTCGAATTTACGTAACAAAAATGTGGTAGGTTTATCATAAAACGACATTTTAGTCGTGTAAAGTTCTTGACGAAGTCTGGTTTTATCAACGATAGAAGAGAATGAAC
>CAWVNO010001905.1:0-194407 GCA_963930645.1 Salticus scenicus | reverse complement strand
AGATGGGCATGTGAAACTGCGAAAAAAAATTTGAGAGCGTAGGACGGCTGCCGAAAGTTTGCGTAAAAACGCCCCCCCGGGCCTAAAGTTTCACCGTGCAAAATTCCCGGTGATGTTATTATGAAACTAGAATATATTCCGCAGATTCTGAAAATTATTGCGATAGTTAGACTCTTTTAGTTGCTTGGGAATCGTCGTTTGAAGATGGGCATGTGAAACTGCGAAAAAAAATTTTGAGAGCGTAGGACGGCTGCCGAAAGTCTGCGTAAAAACGCCCCCGGGCCTAAAGTTTCACCGTGCAAAATTCCCGGTGGTGTTATTATGAAACTAGAATATATTCCGCAGATTCTGAAAGTTATTGCGATAGTTAGACTCTTTTAGTTGCTTGGGAATCGTCGTTTGAAGATGGGCATGTGAAACTGCGAAAAAAAATTTGAGAGCGTAGGACGGCTGCCGAAAGTCTGCGTAAAAACGCCCCCGGGCCTAAAGTTTCACCGTGCAAATTTCCCGGTGATGTTATTATGAAACTAGAATATATTCCGCAGATTCTGAAAGTTATTGCGATAGTTAGACTCTTTTAGTTGCTTGGGAATCGTCGTTTGAAGATGGGCATGTGAAACTGCGAAAAAAAATTTGAGAGCGTAGGACGGCTGCCGAAAGTCTGCGTAAAAACGCCCCCCGGGCCTAAAGTTTCACCGTGCAAAATTCCCGGTGGTGTTATTATGAAACTAGAATATATTCCGCAGATTCTGAAAGTTATTGCGATAGTTAGACTCTTTTAGTTGCTTGGGAATCGTCGTTTGAAGATGGGCATGTGAAACTGCGAAAAAAAATTTGAGAGCGTAGGACGGCTGCCGAAAGTCTGCGTAAAAACGCCCCCCGGGCCTAAAGTTTCACCGTGCAAATTTCCCGGTGATGTTATTATGAAACTAGAATATATTCCGCAGATTCTGAAAGTTATTGCGATAGTTAGACTCTTTTAGTTGCTTGGGAATCGTCGTTTGAAGATGGGCATGTGAAACTGCGAAAAAAAATTTGAGAGCGTAGGACGGCTGCCGAAAGTCTGCGTAAAAACGCCCCCCGGGCCTAAAGTTTCACCGTGCAAATTCCCGGTGATGTTATTATGAAACTAGAATATATTCCGCAGATTCTGAAAGTTATTGCGATAGTTAGACTCTTTTAGTTGCTTGGAATCGTCGTTTGAAGATGGGCATGTGAAACTGCGAAAAAAATTTTGAGAGCGTAGGACGGCTGCCGAAAGTCTGCGTAAAAACGCCCCCCGGGCCTAAAGTTTCACCGTGCAAATTCCCGGTGATGTTTTTATGAAACTAGAATATATTCCGCAGATTCTGAAAGTTATTGCGATAGTTAGACTCTTTTAGTTGCTTGGGAATCGTCGTTTGAAGATGAGCATGTGAAACTGCGAAAAAAAATTTGAGAGCGTAGGACGGCTGCCGAAAGTCTGCGTAAAAACGCCCCCCGGGCCTAAAGTTTCACCGTGCAAAATTCCCGGTGATGTTATTATGAAACTAGAATATATTCCGCAGATTCTGAAAGTTATTGCGATAGTTAGACTCTTTTAGTTGCTTGGGAATCGTCGTTTGAAGATGGGCATGTGAAACTGCGAAAAAAAATTTGAGAGCGTAGGACGGCTGCCGAAAGTCTGCGTAAAAACGCCCCCCGGGCCTAAAGTTTCACCGTGCAAAATTCCCGGTGATGTTATTATGAAACTAGAATATATTCCGCAGATTCTGAAAGTTATTGCGATAGTTAGACTCTTTTAGTTGCTTGGGAATCGTCGTTTGAAGATGGGCATGTGAAACTGCGAAAAAAATTTTGAGAGCGTAGGACGGCTGCCGAAAGTCTGCGTAAAAACGCCCCCCGGGCCTAAAGTTTCACCGTGCAAATTTCCCGGTGGTGTTATTATGAAACTAGAATATATTCCGCAGATTCTGAAAGTTATTGCGATAGTTAGACTCTTTTAGTTGCTTGGGAATCGTCGTTTGAAGATGGGCATGTGAAACTGCGAAAAAAAATTTGAGAGCGTAGGACGGCTGCCGAAAGTCTGCGTAAAAACGCCCCCCGGGCCTAAAGTTTCACCGTGCAAAATTCCCGGTGATGTTATTATGAAACTAGAATATATTCCGCAGATTCTGAAAGTTATTGCGATAGTTAGACTCTTTTAGTTGCTTGAGAATCGTCGTTTGAAGATGGGCATGTGAAACTGCGAAAAAAATTTTGAGAGCGTAGGACGGCTGCCGAAAGTCTGCGTAAAAACGCCCCCCGGGCCTAAAGTTTCACCGTGCAAAATTCCCGGTGGTGTTATTATGAAACTAGAATATATTCCGCAGATTCTGAAAGTTATTGCGATAGTTAGACTCTTTTAGTTGCTTGGGAATCGTCGTTTGAAGATGGGCATGTGAAACTGCGAAAAAAAATTTGAGAGCGTAGGACGGCTGCCGAAAGTCTGCGTAAAAACGCCCCCCGGGCCTAAAGTTTCACCGTGCAAATTTCCCGGTGATGTTATTATGAAACTAGAATATATTCCGCAGATTCTGAAAGTTATTGCGATAGTTAGACTCTTTTAGTTGCTTGGGAATCGTCGTTTGAAGATGGGCATGTGAAACTGCGAAAAAAAATTTGAGAGCGTAGGACGGCTGCCGAAAGTCTGCGTAAAAACGCCCCCCGGGCCTAAAGTTTCACCGTGCAAAATTCCCGGTGATGTTATTATGAAACTAGAATATATTCCGCAGATTCTGAAAGTTATTGCGATAGTTAGACTCTTTTAGTTGCTTGGGAATCGTCGTTTGAAGATGGGCATGTGAAACTGCGAAAAAAAATTTGAGAGCGTAGGACGGCTGCCGAAAGTCTGCGTAAAAACGCCCCCCGGGCCTAAAGTTTCACGTGCAAAATTCCCGGTGATGTTATTATGAAACTAGAATATATTCCGCAGATTCTGAAAGTTATTGCGATAGTTAGACTCTTTTAGTTGCTTGGGAATCGTCGTTTGAAGATGGGCATGTGAAACTGCGAAAAAAAATTTGAGAGCGTAGGACGGCTGCCGAAAGTCTGCGTAAAAACGCCCCCCGGGCCTAAAGTTTCACCGTGCAAAATTCCCGGTGATGTTATTATGAAACTAGAATATATTCCGCAGATTCTGAAAGTTATTGCGATAGTTAGACTCTTTTAGTTGCTTGGGAATCGTCGTTTGAAGATGGGCATGTGAAACTGCGAAAAAAAATTTGAGAGCGTAGGACGGCTGCCGAAAGTCTGCGTAAAAACGCCCCCCGGGCCTAAAGTTTCACGTGCAAAATTCCCGGTGATGTTATTATGAAACTAGAATATATTCCGCAGATTCTGAAAGTTATTGCGATAGTTAGACTCTTTTAGTTGCTTGGGAATCGTCGTTTGAAGATGGGCATGTGAAACTGCGAAAAAAAATTTGAGAGCGTAGGACGGCTGCCGAAAGTCTGCGTAAAAACGCCCCCCGGGCCTAAAGTTTCACCGTGCAAAATTCCCGGTGATGTTATTATGAAACTAGAATATATTCCGCAGATTCTGAAAGTTATTGCGATAGTTAGACTCTTTTAGTTGCTTGGGAATCGTCGTTTGAAGATGGGCATGTGAAACTGCGAAAAAAAATTTGAGAGCGTAGGACGGCTGCCGAAAGTCTGCGTAAAAACGCCCCCCGGGCCTAAAGTTTCACGTGCAAAATTCCCGGTGATGTTATTATGAAACTAGAATATATTCCGCAGATTCTGAAAGTTATTGCGATAGTTAGACTCTTTTAGTTGCTTGGGAATCGTCGTTTGAAGATGGGCATGTGAAACTGCGAAAAAAATTTTGAGAGCGTAGGACGGCTGCCGAAAGTCTGCGTAAAAACGCCCCCCGGGCCTAAAGTTTCACCGTGCAAAATTCCCGGTGGTGTTATTATGAAACTAGAATATATTCCGCAGATTCTGAAAGTTACTGCGATAGTTAGACTCTTTTAGTTGCTTGGGAATCGTCGTTTGAAGATGGGCATGTGAAACTGCGAAAAAAAATTTGAGAGCGTAGGACGGCTGCCGAAAGTCTGCGTAAAAACGCCCCCCGGGCCTAAAGTTTCACCGTGCAAATTTCCCGGTGATGTTATTATGAAACTAGAATATATTCCGCAGATTCTGAAAGTTATTGCGATAGTTAGACTCTTTTAGTTGCTTGGGAATCGTCGTTTGAAGATGGGCATGTGAAACTGCGAAAAAAATTTTGAGAGCTTAGGACGGCTGCCGAAAGTCTGCGTAAAAACGCCCCCCGGGCCTAAAGTTTCACCGTGCAAAATTCCCGGTGGTGTTATTATGAAACTAGAATATATTCCGCAGATTCTGAAAGTTATTGCGATAGTTAGACTCTTTTAGTTGCTTGGGAATCGTCGTTTGAAGATGGGCATGTGAAACTGCGAAAAAAAATTTGAGAGCGTAGGACGGCTGCCGAAAGTCTGCGTAAAAACGCCCCCCGGGCCTAAAGTTTCACCGTGCAAATTTCCCGGTGGTGTTATTATGAAACTAGAATATATTCCGCAGATTCTGAAAGTTATTGCGATAGTTAGACTCTTTTAGTTGCTTGGGAATCGTCGTTTGAAAATGGGCATGTGAAACTGCGAAAAAAAAATTTGAGAGCGTAGGACGGCTGCCGAAAGTCTGCGTAAAAACGCCCCCCGGGCCTAAAGTTTCACCGTGCAAAATTCCCGGTGATGTTATTATGAAACTAGAATATATTCCGCAGATTCTGAAAGTTATTGCGATAGTTAGACTCTTTTAGTTGCTTGGGAATCGTCGTTTGAAGATGGGCATGTGAAACTGCGAAAAAAAATTTGAGAGCGTAGGACGGCTGCCGAAAGTCTGCGTAAAAACGCCCCCCGGGCCTAAAGTTTCACCGTGCAAATTCCCGGTGGTGTTATTATGAAACTAGAATATATTCCGCAGATTCTGAAAGTTATTGCGATAGTTAGACTCTTTTAGTTGCTTGGGAATCGTCGTTTGAAGATGGGCATGTGAAACTGCGAAAAAAAATTTGAGAGCGTAGGACGGCTGCCGAAAGTCTGCGTAAAAACGCCCCCCGGGCCTAAAGTTTCACCGTGCAAATTTCCCGGTGATGTTATTATGAAACTAGAATATATTCCGCAGATTCTGAAAGTTATTGCGATAGTTAGACTCTTTTAGTTGCTTGGGAATCGTCGTTTGAAGATGGGCATGTGAAACTGCGAAAAAAATTTGAGAGCGTAGGACGGCTGCCGAAAGTCTGTGTAAAAACGCCCCCCGGGCCTAAAGTTTCACCGTGCAAAATTCCCGGTGATGTTATTATGAAACTAGAATATATTCCGCAGATTCTGAAAGTTATTGCGATAGTTAGACTCTTTTAGTTGCTTGGGAATCGTCGTTTGAAGATGGGCATGTGAAACTGCGAAAAAAAATTTGAGAGCGTAGGACGGCTGCCGAAAGTCTGCGTAAAAACGCCCCCCCGGGCCTAAAGTTTCACCGTGCAAAATTCCCGGTGATGTTATTATGAAACTAGAATATATTCCGCAGATTCTGAAAGTTATTGCGATAGTTAGACTCTTTTAGTTGCTTGGGAATCGTCGTTTGAAGATGGGCATGTGAAACTGCGAAAAAAATTTTGAGAGCGTAGGACGGCTGCCGAAAGTCTGCGTAAAAACGCCCCCCGGGCCTAAAGTTTCACCGTGCAAAATTCCCGGTGGTGTTATTATGAAACTAGAATATATTCCGCAGATTCTGAAAGTTATTGCGATAGTTAGACTCTTTTAGTTGCTTGGGAATCGTCGTTTGAAGATGGGCAAGTGAAACTGCGAAAAAAAATTTGAGAGCGTAGGACGGCTGCCGAAAGTCTGCGTAAAAACGCCCCCCGGGCCTAAAGTTTCACCGTGCAAATTTCCCGGTGATGTTATTATGAAACTAGAATATATTCCGCAGATTCTGAAAGTTATTGCGATAGTTAGACTCTTTTAGTTGCTTGGGAATCGTCGTTTGAAGATGGGCATGTGAAACTGCGAAAAAAAAATTGAGAGCGTAGGACGGCTGCCGAAAGTCTGCGTAAAAACGCCCCCGGGCCTAAAGTTTCACCGTGCAAAATTCCCGGTGGTGTTATTATGAAACTAGAATATATTCCGCAGATTCTGAAAGTTATTGCGATAGTTAGACTCTTTTAGTTGCTTGGGAATCGTCGTTTGAAGATGGGCATGTGAAACTGCGAAAAAAAATTTGAGAGCGTAGGACGGCTGCCGAAAGTCTGCGTAAAAACGCCCCCCGGGCCTAAAGTTTCACCGTGCAAATTTCCCGGTGATGTTATTATGAAACTAGAATATATTCCGCAGATTCTGAAAGTTATTGCGATAGTTAGACTCTTTTAGTTGCTTGGGAATCGTCGTTTGAAGATGGGCATGTGAAACTGCGAAAAAAAATTTGAGAGCGTAGGACGGCTGCCGAAAGTCTGCGTAAAAACGCCCCCCGGGCCTAAAGTTTCACCGTGCAAAATTCCCGGTGATGTTATTATGAAACTAGAATATATTCCGCAGATTCTGAAAGTTATTGCGATAGTTAGACTCTTTTAGTTGCTTGGGAATCGTCGTTTGAAGATGGGCATGTGAAACTGCGAAAAAAATTTTGAGAGCGTAGGACGGCTGCCGAAAGTCTGCGTAAAAACGCCCCCCGGGCCTAAAGTTTCACCGTGCAAATTTCCCGGTGATGTTATTATGAAACTAGAATATATTCCGCAGATTCTGAAAGTTATTGCGATAGTTAGACTCTTTTAGTTGCTTGGGAATCGTCGTTTGAAGATGAGCATGTGAAACTGCGAAAAAAAATTTGAGAGCGTAGGACGGCTGCCGAAAGTCTGCGTAAAAACGCCCCCCGGGCCTAAAGTTTCACCGTGCAAAATTCCCGGTGATGTTATTATGAAACTAGAATATATTCCGCAGATTCTGAAAGTTATTGCGATAGTTAGACTCTTTTAGTTGCTTGGGAATCGTCGTTTGAAGATGGGCATGTGAAACTGCGAAAAAAAATTTGAGAGCGTAGGACGGCTGCCGAAAGTCTGCGTAAAAACGCCCCCCGGGCCTAAAGTTTCACCGTGCAAAATTCCCGGTGATGTTATTATGAAACTAGAATATATTCCGCAGATTCTGAAAGTTATTGCGATAGTTAGACTCTTTTAGTTGCTTGGGAATCGTCGTTTGAAGATGGGCATGTGAAACTGCGAAAAAAATTTTGAGAGCGTAGGACGGCTGCCGAAAGTCTGCATAAAAACGCCCCCCGGGCCTAAAGTTTCACCGTGCAAAATTCCCGGTGGTGTTATTATGAAACTAGAATATATTCCGCAGATTCTGAAAGCTATTGCGATAGTTAGACTCTTTTAGTTGCTTGGGAATCTTCGTTTGAAGATGGGCATGTGAAACTGCGAAAAAAAATTTGAGAGCGTAGGACGGCTGCCGAAAGTCTGCGTAAAAACGCCCCCCCGGGCCTAAAGTTTCACCGTGCAAATTTCCCGGTGATGTTATTATGAAACTAGAATATATTCCGCAGATTCTGAAAGTTATTGCGATAGTTAGACTCTTTTAGTTGCTTGGGAATCGTCGTTTGAAGATGGGCATGTGAAACTGCGAAAAAAAATTTTGAGAGCGTAGGACGGCTGCCGAAAGTCTGCGTAAAAACGCCCCCCGGGCCTAAAGTTTCACCGTGCAAAATTCCCGGTGGTGTTATTATGAAACTAGAATATATTCCGCAGATTCTGAAAGTTACTGCGATAGTTAGACTCTTTTAGTTGCTTGGGAATCGTCGTTTGAAAGATGGGCATGTGAAACTGCGAAAAAAAATTTGAGAGCGTAGGACGGCTGCCGAAAGTCTGCGTAAAAACGCCCCCCGGGCCTAAAGTTTCACCGTGCAAAATTCCCGGTGATGTTATTATGAAACTAGAATATATTCCGCAGATTCTGAAAGTTATTGCGATAGTTAGACTCTTTTAGTTGCTTGGGAATCGTCGTTTGAAGATGGGCATGTGAAACTGCGAAAAAAATTTGAGAGCGTAGGACGGCTGCCGAAAGTCTGCGTAAAAACGCCCCCCGGGCCTAAAGTTTCACCGTGCAAAATTCCCGGTGATGTTATTATGAAACTAGAATATATTCCGCAGATTCTGAAAGTTATTGCGATAGTTAGACTCTTTTAGTTGCTTGGGAATCGTCGTTTGAAGATGGGCATGTGAAAACTGCGAAAAAAATTTGAGAGCGTAGGACGGCTGCCGAAAGTCTGCGTAAAAACGCCCCCCGGGCCTAAAGTTTCACCGTGCAAAATTCCCGGTGGTGTTATTATGAAACTAGAATATATTCCGCAGATTCTGAAAGTTATTGCGATAGTTAGACTCTTTTAGTTGCTTGGGAATCGTCGTTTGAAGATGGGCATGTGAAACTGCGAAAAAAAATTTGAGAGCGTAGGACGGCTGCCGAAAGTCTGCGTAAAAACGCCCCCCCGGGCCTAAAGTTTCACCGTGCAAAATTCCCGGTGATGTTATTATGAAACTAGAATATATTCCGCAGATTCTGAAAGTTATTGCGATAGTTAGACTCTTTTAGTTGCTTGGGAATCGTCGTTTGAAGATGGGCATGTGAAACTGCGAAAAAAATTTTGAGAGCGTAGGACGGCTGCCGAAAGTCTGCGTAAAAACGCCCCCCGGGCCTAAAGTTTCACCGTGCAAAATTCCCGGTGGTGTTATTATGAAACTAGAATATATTCCGCAGATTCTGAAAGTTATTGCGATAGTTAGACTCTTTTAGTTGCTTGGGAATCGTCGTTTGAAGATGGGCATGTGAAACTGCGAAAAAAAATTTGAGAGCGTAGGACGGCTGCCGAAAGTCTGCGTAAAAACGCCCCCCGGGCCTAATGTTTCACCGTGCAAATTTCCCGGTGATGTTATTATGAAACTAGAATATATTCCGCAGATTCTGAAAGTTATTGCGATAGTTAGACTCTTTTAGTTGCTTGGGAATCGTCGTTTGAAGATGGGCATGTGAAACTGCGAAAAAAAATTGAGAGCGTAGGACGGCTGCCGAAAGTCTGCGTAAAAACGCCCCCCGGGCCTAAAGTTTCACCGTGCAAAATTCCCGGTGGTGTTATTATGAAACTAGAATATATTCCGCAGATTCTGAAAGTTATTGCGATAGTTAGACTCTTTTAGTTGCTTGGGAATCGTCGTTTGAAGATGGGCATGTGAAACTGCGAAAAAAAATTTGAGAGCGTAGGACGGCTGCCGAAAGTCTGCGTAAAAACGCCCCCCGGGCCTAAAGTTTCACCGTGCAAATTTCCCGGTGATGTTATTATGAAACTAGAATATATTCCGCAGATTCTGAAAGTTATTGCGATAGTTAGACTCTTTTAGTTGCTTGGGAATCGTCGTTTGAAGATGGGCATGTGAAACTGCGAAAAAAAATTTGAGAGCGTAGGACGGCTGCCGAAAGTCTGCGTAAAAACGCCCCCCGGGCCTAAAGTTTCACCGTGCAAAATTCCCGGTGATGTTATTATGAAACTAGAATATATTCCGCAGATTCTGAAAGTTATTGCGATAGTTAGACTCTTTTAGTTGCTTGGGAATCGTCGTTTGAAGATGGGCATGTGAAACTGCGAAAAAAATTTTGAGAGCGTAGGACGGCTGCCGAAAGTCTGCGTAAAAACGCCCCCCGGGCCTAAAGTTTCACCGTGCAAATTTCCCGGTGATGTTATTATGAAACTAGAATATATTCCGCAGATTCTGAAAGTTATTGCGATAGTTAGACTCTTTTAGTTGCTTGGGAATCGTCGTTTGAAGATGAGCATGTGAAACTGCGAAAAAAAATTTGAGAGCGTAGGACGGCTGCCGAAAGTCTGCGTAAAAACGCCCCCCGGGCCTAAAGTTTCACCGTGCAAAATTCCCGGTGATGTTATTATGAAACTAGAATATATTCCGCAGATTCTGAAAGTTATTGCGATAGTTAGACTCTTTTAGTTGCTTGGGAATCGTCGTTTGAAGATGGGCATGTGAAACTGCGAAAAAAAATTTGAGAGCGTAGGACGGCTGCCGAAAGTCTGCGTAAAAACGCCCCCCGGGCCTAAAGTTTCACCGTGCAAAATTCCCGGTGATGTTATTATGAAACTAGAATATATTCCGCAGATTCTGAAAGTTATTGCGATAGTTAGACTCTTTTAGTTGCTTGGGAATCGTCGTTTGAAGATGGGCATGTGAAACTGCGAAAAAAATTTTGAGAGCGTAGGACGGCTGCCGAAAGTCTGCATAAAAACGCCCCCCGGGCCTAAAGTTTCACCGTGCAAAATTCCCGGTGGTGTTATTATGAAACTAGAATATATTCCGCAGATTCTGAAAGTTATTGCGATAGTTAGACTCTTTTAGTTGCTTGGGAATCTTCGTTTGAAGATGGGCATGTGAAACTGCGAAAAAAAATTTGAGAGCGTAGGACGGCTGCCGAAAGTCTGCGTAAAAACGCCCCCCGGGCCTAAAGTTTCACCGTGCAAATTTCCCGGTGATGTTATTATGAAACTAGAATATATTCCGCAGATTCTGAAAGTTATTGCGATAGTTAGACTCTTTTAGTTGCTTGGGAATCGTCGTTTGAAGATGGGCATGTGAAACTGCGAAAAAAATTTTGAGAGCGTAGGACGGCTGCCGAAAGTCTGCGTAAAAACGCCCCCTGGGCCTAAAGTTTCACCGTGCAAAATTCCCGGTGGTGTTATTATGAAACTAGAATATATTCCGCAGATTCTGAAAGTTACTGCGATAGTTAGACTCTTTTAGTTGCTTGGGAATCGTCGTTTGAAGATGGGCATGTGAAACTGCGAAAAAAAATTTGAGAGCGTAGGACGGCTGCCGAAAGTCTGCGTAAAAACGCCCCCCGGGCCTAAAGTTTCACCGTGCAAAATTCCCGGTGATGTTATTATGAAACTAGAATATATTCCGCAGATTCTGAAAGTTATTGCGACAGTTAGACTCTTTTAGTTGCTTGGGAATCGTCGTTTGAAGATGGGCATGTGAAACTGCGAAAAAAAATTTGAGAGCGTAGGACGGCTGCCGAAAGTCTGCGTAAAAACGCCCCCCGGGCCTAAAGTTTCACCGTGCAAAATTCCCGGTGATGTTATTATGAAACTAGAATATATTCCGCAGATTCTGAAAGTTATTGCGATAGTTAGACTCTTTTAGTTGCTTGGGAATCGTCGTTTGAAGATGGGCATGTGAAACTGCGAAAAAAATTTTGAGAGCGTAGGACGGCTGCCGAAAGTCTGCGTAAAATCGCCCCCCGGGCCTAAAGTTTCACCGTGCAAAATTCCCGGTGGTGTTATTATGAAACTAGAATATATTCCGCAGATTCTGAAAGTTATTGCGATAGTTAGACTCTTTTAGTTGCTTGGGAATCGTCGTTTGAAGATGGGCATGTGAAACTGCGAAAAAAAATTTGAGAGCGTAGGACGGCTGCCGAAAGTCTGCGTAAAAACGCCCCCCGGGCCTAAAGTTTCACCGTGCAAAATTCCCGGTGGTGTTATTATGAAACTAGAATATATTCCGCAGATTCTGAAAGTTATTGCGATAGTTAGACTCTTTTAGTTGCTTGGGAATCGTCGTTTGAAGATGGGCATGTGAAACTGCGAAAAAAAATTTGAGAGCGTAGGACGGCTGCCGAAAGTCTGCGTAAAAACGCCCCCCGGGCCTAAAGTTTCACCGTGCAAATTTCCCGGTGATGTTATTATGAAACTAGAATATATTCCGCAGATTCTGAAAGTTATTGCGATAGTTAGACTCTTTTAGTTGCTTGGGAATCGTCGTTTGAAGATGGGCATGTGAAACTGCGAAAAAAAATTTGAGAGCGTAGGACGGCTGCCGAAAGTCTGCGTAAAAACGCCCCCCGGGCCTAAAGTTTCACCGTGCAAAATTCCCGGTGATGTTATTATGAAACTAGAATATATTCCGCAGATTCTGAAAGTTATTGCGATAGTTAGACTCTTTTAGTTGCTTGGGAATCGTCGTTTGAAGATGGGCATGTGAAACTGCGAAAAAAAATTTGAGAGCGTAGGACGGCTGCCGAAAGTCTGCGTAAAAACGCCCCCCGGGCCTAAAGTTTCACCGTGCAAAATTCCCGGTGATGTTATTATGATACTAGAATATATTCCGCAGATTCTGAAAGTTATTGCGATAGTTAGACTCTTTTAGTTGCTTGGGAATCGTCGTTTGAAGATGGACATGTGAAACTGCGAAAAAAAATTTGAGAGCGTAGGACGGCTGCCGAAAGTCTGCGTAAAAACGCCCCCCGGGCCTAAAGTTTCGCCGTGCAAAATTCCCGGTGATGTTATTATGAAACTAGAATATATTCCGCAGATTCTGAAAGTTATTGCGATAGTTAGACTCTTTTAGTTGCTTGGGAATCGTCGTTTGAAGATGGGCATGTGAAACTGCGAAAAAAAATTTGAGAGCGTAGGACGGCTGCCGAAAGTCTGCGTAAAAACGCCCCCCGGGCCTAAAGTTTCACCGTGCAAAATTCCCGGTGATGTTATTATGAAACTAGAATATATTCCGCAGATTCTGAAAGTTATTGCGATAGTTAGACTCTTTTAGTTGCTTGAGAATCGTCGTTTGAAGATGGGCATGTGAAACTGCGAAAAAAATTTTGAGAGCGTAGGACGGCTGCCGAAAGTCTGCGTAAAAACGCCCCCCGGGCCTAAAGTTTCACCGTGCAAAATTCCCGGTGGTGTTATTATGAAACTAGAATATATTCCGCAGATTCTGAAAGTTATTGCGATAGTTAGACTCTTTTAGTTGCTTGGGAATCGTCGTTTGAAGATGGGC
Organism: Salticus scenicus; assembly: GCA_963930645.1. Taxonomy (NCBI): domain Eukaryota; kingdom Metazoa; phylum Arthropoda; class Arachnida; order Araneae; family Salticidae; genus Salticus; species Salticus scenicus. The sequence continues at coordinate 181,540 of CAWVNO010001905.1, read as the reverse complement.
ATGTGAAACTGCGAAAAAAAATTTGAGAGCGTAGGACGGCTGCCGAAAGTCTGCGTAAAAACGCCCCCCGGGCCTAAAGTTTCACCGTGCAAATTTCCCGGTGATGTTATTATGAAACTAGAATATATTCCGCAGATTCTGAAAGTTATTGCGATAGTTAGACTCTTTTAGTTGCTTGGGAATCGTCGTTTGAAGATGGGCATGTGAAACTGCGAAAAAAAATTTGAGAGCGTAGGACGGCTGCCGAAAGTCTGCGTAAAAACGCCCCCCGGGCCTAAAGTTTCACCGTGCAAAATTCCCGGTGATGTTATTATGAAACTAGAATATATTCCGCAGATTCTGAAAGTTATTGCGATAGTTAGACTCTTTTAGTTGCTTGGGAATCGTCGTTTGAAGATGGGCATGTGAAACTGCGAAAAAAAAATTTGAGAGCATAGGACGGCTGCCGAAAGTCTGCGTAAAAACGCCCCCCGGGCCTAAAGTTTCACCGTGCAAAATTCCCAGTGATGTTATTATGAAACTAGAATATATTCCGCAGATTCTGAAAGTTATTGCGATAGTTAGACTCTTTTAGTTGCTTGGGAATCGTCGTTTGAAGATGGGCATGTGAAACTGCGAAAAAAAATTTGAGAGCGTAGGACGGCTGCCGAAAGTCTGCGTAAAAACGCCCCCCGGGCCTAAAGTTTCACCGTGCAAATTTCCCGGTGATGTTATTATGAAACTAGAATATATTCCGCAGATTCTGAAAGTTATTGCGATAGTTAGACTCTTTTAGTTGCTTGGGAATCGTCGTTTGAAGATGGGCATGTGAAACTGCGAAAAAAAATTTGAGAGCGTAGGACGGCTGCGAAAGTCTGCGTAAAAACGCCCCCCGGGCCTAAAGTTTCACCGTGCAAAATTCCCGGTGATGTTATTATGAAACTAGAATATATTCCGCAGATTCTGAAAGTTATTGCGATAGTTAGACTCTTTTAGTTGCTTGGGAATCGTCGTTTGAAGATGGGCATGTGAAACTGCGAAAAAAAATTTGAGAGCGTAGGACGGCTGCCGAAAGTCTGCGTAAAAACGCCCCCGGGCCTAAAGTTTCACCGTGCAAATTCCCGGTGATGTTATTATGAAACTAGAATATATTCCGCAGATTCTGAAAGTTATTGCGATAGTTAGACTCTTTTAGTTGCTTGGGAATCGTCGTTTGAAGATGGGCATGTGAAACTGCGAAAAAAATTTTGAGAGCTTAGGACGGCTGCCGAAAGTCTGCGTAAAAACGCACCCCGGGCCTAAAGTTTCACCGTGCAAAATTCCCGGTGGTGTTATTATGAAACTAGAATATATTCCGCAGATTCTGAAAGTTATTGCGATAGTTAGACTCTTTTAGTTGCTTGGGAATCGTCGTTTGAAGATGGGCATGTGAAACTGCGAAAAAAAATTTGAGAGCGTAGGACGGCTGCCGAAAGTCTGCGTAAAAACGCCCCCCGGGCCTAAAGTTTCACAGTGCAAATTTCCCGGTGATGTTATTATGAAACTAGAATATATTCCGCAGATTCTGAAAGTTATTGCGATAGTTAGACTCTTTTAGTTGCTTGGGAATCGTCGTTTGAAAATGGGCATGTGAAACTGCGAAAAAAAATTTGAGAGCGTAGGACGGCTGCCGAAAGTCTGCGTAAAAACGCCCCCCGGCCTAAAGTTTCACCGTGCAAAATTCCCGGTGATGTTATTATGAAACTAGAATATATTCCGCAGATTCTGAAAGTTATTGCGATAGTTAGACTCTTTTAGTTGCTTGGGAATCGTCGTTTGAAGATGGGCATGTGAAACTGCGAAAAAAAATTTGAGAGCGTAGGACGGCTGCCGAAAGTCTGCGTAAAAACGCCCCCCGGGCCTAAAGTTTCACCGTGCAAAATTCCCGGTGGTGTTATTATGAAACTAGAATATATTCCGCAGATTCTGAAAGTTATTGCGATAGTTAGACTCTTTTAGTTGCTTGGAATCGTCGTTTGAAGATGGGCATGTGAAACTGCGAAAAAAAATTTGAGAGCGTAGGACGGCTGCCGAAAGTCTGCGTAAAAACGCCCCCCGGGCCTAAAGTTTCACCGTGCAAATTTCCCGGTGACGTTATTATGAAACTAGAATATATTCCGCAGATTCTGAAAGTTATTGCGATAGTTAGACTCTTTTAGTTGCTTGGGAATCGTCGTTTGAAGATGGGCATGTGAAACTGCGAAAAAAATTTGAGAGCGTAGGACGGCTGCCGAAAGTCTGCGTAAAAACGCCCCCCGGGCCTAAAGTTTCACCGTGCAAAATTCCCGGTGGTGTTATTATGAAACTAGAATATATTCCGCAGATTCTGAAAGTTATTGCGATAGTTAGACTCTTTTAGTTGCTTGGGAATCGTCGTTTGAAAATGGGCATGTGAAACTGCGAAAAAAAATTTGAGAGCGTAGGACGGCTGCCGAAAGTCTGCGTAAAAACGCCCCCCGGGCCTAAAGTTTCACCGTGCAAAATTCCCGGTGATGTTATTATGAAACTAGAATATATTCCGCAGATTCTGAAAGTTATTGCGATAGTTAGACTCTTTTAGTTGCTTGGGAATCGTCGTTTGAAGATGGGCATGTGAAACTGCGAAAAAAAATTTGAGAGCGTAGGACGGCTGCCGAAAGTCTGCGTAAAAACGCCCCCCGGGCCTAAAGTTTCACCGTGCAAAATTCCCAGTGATGTTATTATGAAACTAGAATATATTCCGCAGATTCTGAAAGTTATTGCGATAGTTAGACTCTTTTAGTTGCTTGGGAATCGTCGTTTGAAGATGGGCATGTGAAACTGCGAAAAAAAATTTGAGAGCGTAGGACGGCTGCCGAAAATCTGCGTAAAAACGCCCCCCGGGCCTAAAGTTTCACCGTGCAAATTTCCCGGTGATGTTATTATGAAACTAGAATATATTCCGCAGATTCTGAAAGTTATTGCGATAGTTAGACTCTTTTAGTTGCTTGGGAATCGTCGTTTGAAGATGGGCATGTGAAACTGCGAAAAAAATTTTGAGAGCTTAGGACGGCTGCCGAAAGTCTGCGTAAAAACGCCCCCGGGCCTAAAGTTTCACCGTGCAAAATTCCCGGTGGTATTATTATGAAACTAGAATATATTCCGCAGATTCTGAAAGTTATTGCGATAGTTAGACTCTTTTAGTTGCTTGGGAATCGTCGTTTGAAGATGGGCATGTGAAACTGCGAAAAAAAATTTGAGAGCGTAGGACGGCTGCCGAAAGTCTGCGTAAAAACGCCCCCGGGCCTAAAGTTTCACCGTGCAAATTTCCGGTGATGTTATTATGAAACTAGAATATATTCCGCAGATTCTGAAAGTTATTGCGATAGTTAGACTCTTTTAGTTGCTTGGAATCGTCGTTTGAAATGGGCATGTGAAACTGCGAAAAAAAATTTGAGAGCGTAGGACGGCTGCCGAAAGTCTGCGTAAAAACGCCCCCCGGGCCTAAAGTTTCACCGTGCAAAATTCCCGGTGATGTTATTATGAAACTAGAATATATTCGCAGATTCTGAAAGTTATTGCGATAGTTAGACTCTTTTAGTTGCTTGGGAATCGTCGTTTGAAGATGGGCATGTGAAACTGCGAAAAAAATTTGAGAGCGTAGGACGGCTGCCGAAAGTCTGCGTAAAAACGCCCCCCGGGCCTAAAGTTTCACCGTGCAAAATTCCCGGTGCGTGTTATTATGAAACTAGAATATATTCCGCAGATTCTGAAAGTTATTGCGATAGTTAGACTCTTTTAGTTGCTTGGGAATCGTCGTTTGAAGATGGGCATGTGAAACTGCGAAAAAAAATTTGAGAGCTTAGGACGGCTGCCGAAAGTCTGCGTAAAAACGCCCCCCGGGCCTAAAGTTTCACCGTGCAAAATTCCCGGTGATGTTATTATGAAACTAGAATATATTCCGCAGATTCTGAAAGTTATTGCGATAGTTAGACTCTTTTAGTTGCTTGGAATCGTCGTTTGAAGATGGGCATGTGAAACTGCGAAAAAAAATTTGAGAGCGTAGGACGGCTGCCGAAAGTCTGCGTAAAAACGCCCCCCGGGCCTAAAGTTTCACCGTGCAAAATTCCCGGTGGTGTTATTATGAAACTAGAATATATTCCGCAGATTCTGAAAGTTATTGCGATAGTTAGACTCTTTTAGTTGCTTGGGAATCGTCGTTTGAAGATGGGCATGTGAAACTGCGAAAAAAAATTTGAGAGCGTAGGACGGCTGCCGAAAGTCTGCGTAAAAACGCCCCCCGGGCCTAAAGTTTCACCGTGCAAAATTCCCGGTGATGTTATTATGAAACTAGAATATATTCCGCAGATTCTGAAAGTTATTGCGATAGTTAGACTCTTTTAGTTGCTTGGGAATCGTCGTTTGAAGATGGGCATGTGAAACTGCGAAAAAAATTTTGAGAGCGTAGGACGGCTGCCGAAAGTCTGCGTAAAAACGCCCCCCGGGCCTAAAGTTTCACCGTGCAAAATTCCCGGTGGTGTTATTATGAAACTAGAATATATTCCGCAGATTCTGAAAGTTATTGCGATAGTTAGACTCTTTTAGTTGCTTGGGAATCGTCGTTTGAAGATGGGCATGTGAAACTGCGAAAAAAAAATTTGAGAGCGTAGGACGGCTGCCGAAAGTCTGCGTAAAAACGCCCCCCGGGCCTAAAGTTTCACCGTGCAAATTTCCCGGTGATGTTATTATGAAACTAGAATATATTCCGCAGATTCTGAAAGTTATTGCGATAGTTAGACTCTTTTAGTTGCTTGGGAATCGTCGTTTGAAGATGGGCATGTGAAACTGCGAAAAAAATTTTGAGAGCGTAGGACGGCTGCCGAAAGTCTGCGTAAAAACGCCCCCCGGGCCTAAAGTTTCACCGTGCAAAATTCCCGTGGTGTTATTATGAAACTAGAATATATTCCGCAGGTTCTGAAAGTTATTGCGATAGTTAGACTCTTTTAGTTGCTTGGGAATCGTCGTTTGAAGATGGGCATGTGAAACTGCGAAAAAAAATTTGAAAGCGTAGGACGGCTGCCGAAAGTCTGCGTAAAAACGCCCCCCGGGCCTAAAGTTTCACCGTGCAAATTTCCCGGTTATGTTATTATGAAACTAGAATATATTCCGCAGATTCTGAAAGTTATTGCGATAGTTAGACTCTTTTAGTTGCTTGGGAATCGTCGTTTGAAGATGGGCATGTGAAACTGCGAAAAAAAATTTGAGAGCGTAGGACGGCTGCCGAAAGTCTGCGTAAAAACGCCCCCGGGCCTAAAGTTTCACCGTGCAAATTTCCCGGTGATGTTATTATGAAACTAGAATATATTCCGCAGATTCTGAAAGTTATTGCGATAGTTAGACTCTTTTAGTTGCTTGGGAATCGTCGTTTGAAGATGGGCATGTGAAACTGCGAAAAAAAATTTGAGAGCTTAGGACGGCTGCCGAAAGTCTGCGTAAAAACGCCCCCCGGGCCTAAAGTTTCACCGTGCAAAATTCCCGGTGATGTTATTATGAAACTAGAATATATTCCGCAGATTCTGAAAGTTATTGCGATAGTTAGACTCTTTTAGTTGCTTGGGAATCGTCGTTTGAAGATGGGCATGTGAAACTGCGAAAAAAAATTTGAGAGCGTAGGACGGCTGCCGAAAGTCTGCGTAAAAACGCCCGCCCCCCGGGCCTAAAGTTTCACCGTGCAAAATTCCCGGTGATGTTATTATGAAACTAGAATATATTCCGCAGATTCTGAAAGTTATTGCGATAGTTAGACTCTTTTAGTTGCTTGGGAATCGTCGTTTGAAGATGGGCATGTGAAACTGCGAAAAAAATTTTGAGAGCGTAGGACGGCTGCCGAAAGTCTGCGTAAAAACGCCCCCCGGGCCTAAAGTTTCACCGTGCAAAATTCCCGGTGGTGTTATTATGAAACTAGAATATATTCCGCAGATTCTGAAAGTTATTGCGATAGTTAGACTCTTTTAGTTGCTTGGGAATCGTCGTTTGAAGATGGGCATGTGAAACTGCGAAAAAAAAATTTGAGAGCGTAGGACGGCTGCCGAAAGTCTGCGTAAAAACGCCCCCCGGGCCTAAAGTTTCACCGTGCAAATTTCCCGGTGATGTTATTATGAAACTAGAATATATTCCGCAGATTCTGAAAGTTATTGCGATAGTTAGACTCTTTTAGTTGCTTGGGAATCGTCGTTTGAAGATGGGCATGTGAAACTGCGAAAAAAATTTTGAGAGCGTAGGACGGCTGCCGAAAGTCTGCGTAAAAACGCCCCCCGGGCCTAAAGTTTCACCGTGCAAAATTCCCGGTGGTGTTATTATGAAACTAGAATATATTCCGCAGATTCTGAAAGTTACTGCGATAGTTAGACTCTTTTAGTTGCTTGGGAATCGTCGTTTGAAGATGGGCATGTGAAACTGCGAAAAAAAATTTGAGAGCGTAGGACGGCTGCCGAAAGTCTGCGTAAAAACGCCCCCGGGCCTAAAGTTTCACCGTGCAAATTTCCCGGTGATGTTATTATGAAACTAGAATATATTCCGCAGATTCTGAAAGTTATTGCGATAGTTAGACTCTTTTAGTTGCTTGGGAATCGTCGTTTGAAGATGGGCATGTGAAACTGCGAAAAAAATTTTGAGAGCGTAGGACGGCTGCCGAAAGTCTGCGTAAAAACGCCCCCCGGGCCTAAAGTTTCACCGTGCAAAATTCCCGGTGGTGTTATTATGAAACTAGAATATATTCCGCAGATTCTGAAAGTTATTGCGATAGTTAGACTCTTTTAGTTGCTTGGGAATCGTCGTTTGAAGATGGCCATGTGAAACTGCGAAAAAAAATTTGAGAGCGTAGGACGGCTGCCGAAAGTCTGCGTAAAAACGCCCCCCGGGCCTAAAGTTTCACCGTGCAAATTTCCCGGTGATGTTATTATGAAACTAGAATATATTCCGCAGATTCTGAAAGTTATTGCGATAGTTAGACTCTTTTAGTTGCTTGGGAATCGTCGTTTGAAGATGAGCATGTGAAACTGCGAAAAAAAATTTGAGAGCGTAGGACGGCTGCCGAAAGTCTGCGTAAAAACGCCCCCCGGGCCTAAAGTTTCACCGTGCAAAATTCCGGTGATGTTATTATGAAACTAGAATATATTCCGCAGATTCTGAAAGTTATTGCGATAGTTAGACTCTTTTAGTTGCTTGGGAATCGTCGTTTGAAGATGGGCATGTGAAACTGCGAAAAAAAATTTGAGAGCGTAGGACGGCTGCCGAAAGTCTGCGTAAAAACGCCCCCCGGGCCTAAAGTTTCACCGTGCAAAATTCCCGGTGATGTTATTATGAAACTAGAATATATTCCGCAGATTCTGAAAGTTATTGCGATAGTTAGACTCTTTTAGTTGCTTGGGAATCGTCGTTTGAAGATGGGCATGTGAAACTGCGAAAAAAATTTTGAGAGCGTAGGACGGCTGCCGAAAGTCTGCGTAAAAACGCCCCCGGGCCTAAAGTTTCACCGTGCAAAATTCCCGGTGGTGTTATTATGAAACTAGAATATATTCCGCAGATTCTGAAAGTTATTGCGATAGTTAGACTCTTTTAGTTGCTTGGGAATCGTCGTTTGAAGATGGGCATGTGAAACTGCGAAAAAAAATTTGAGAGCGTAGGACGGCTGCCGAAAGTCTGCGTAAAAACGCCCCCCGGGCCTAAAGTTTCACCGTGCAAATTTCCCGGTGATGTTATTATGAAACTAGAATATATTCCGCAGATTCTGAAAGTTATTGCGATAGTTAGACTCTTTTAGTTGCTTGGGAATCGTCGTTTGAAGATGGGCATGTGAAACTGCGAAAAAAAATTTGAGAGCGTAGGACGGCTGCCGAAAGTCTGCGTAAAAACGCCCCCTGGGCCTAAAGTTTCACCGTGCAAAATTCCGGTGGTGTTATTATGAAACTAGAATATATTCCGCAGATTCTGAAAGTTACTGCGATAGTTAGACTCTTTTAGTTGCTTGGGAATCGTCGTTTGAAGATGGGCATGTGAAACTGCGAAAAAAAATTTGAGAGCGTAGGACGGCTGCCGAAAGTCTGCGTAAAAACGCCCCCCGGGCCTAAAGTTTCACCGTGCAAATTTCCCGGTGATGTTATTATGAAACTAGAATATATTCCGCAGATTCTGAAAGTTATTGCGATAGTTAGACTCTTTTAGTTGCTTGGGAATCGTCGTTTGAAGATGGGCATGTGAAACTGCGAAAAAAATTTTGAGAGCGTAGGACGGCTGCCGAAAGTCTGCGTAAAAACGCCCCCCGGGCCTAAAGTTTCACCGTGCAAAATTCCGGTGGTGTTATTATGAAACTAGAATATATTCCGCAGATTCTGAAAGTTATTGCGATAGTTAGACTCTTTTAGTTGCTTGGGAATCGTCGTTTGAAGATGGCCATGTGAAACTGCGAAAAAAAATTTGAGAGCGTAGGACGGCTGCCGAAAGTCTGCGTAAAAACGCCCCCCGGGCCTAAAGTTTCACCGTGCAAATTTCCCGGTGATGTTATTATGAAACTAGAATATATTCCGCAGATTCTGAAAGTTATTGCGATAGTTAGACTCTTTTAGTTGCTTGGGAATCGTCGTTTGAAGATGGGCATGTGAAACTGCGAAAAAAATTTTGAGAGCGTAGGACGGCTGCCGAAAGTCTGCGTAAAAACGCCCCCTGGGCCTAAAGTTTCACCGTGCAAAATTCCCGGTGGTGTTATTATGAAACTAGAATATATTCCGCAGATTCTGAAAGTTACTGCGATAGTTAGACTCTTTTAGTTGCTTGGGAATCGTCGTTTGAAGATGGGCATGTGAAACTGCGAAAAAAAATTTGAGAGCGTAGGACGGCTGCCGAAAGTCTGCGTAAAAACGCCCCCCGGGCCTAAAGTTTCACCGTGCAAAATTCCCGGTGATGTTATTATGAAACTAGAATATATTCCGCAGATTCTGAAAGTTATTGCGATAGTTAGACTCTTTTAGTTGCTTGGGAATCGTCGTTTGAAGATGGGCATGTGAAACTGCGAAAAAAAATTTGAGAGCGTAGGACGGCTGCCGAAAGTCTGCGTAAAAACGCCCCCCGGGCCTAAAGTTTCACCGTGCAAATTTCCCGGTGATGCTATTATGAAACTAGAATATATTCCGCAGATTCTGAAAGTTATTGCGATAGTTAGACTCTTTTAGTTGCTTGGGAATCGTCGTTTGAAGATGGGCATGTGAAACTGCGAAAAAATTTTGAGAGCGTAGGACGGCTGCCGAAAGTCTGCGTAAAAACGCCCCCCAGGCCTAAAGTTTCACCGTGCAAAATTCCCGGTGGTGTTATTATGAAACTAGAATATATTCCGCAGATTCTGAAAGTTATTGCGATAGTTAGACTCTTTTAGTTGCTTGGGAATCGTCGTTTGAAGATGGGCATGTGAAACTGCGAAAAAAAATTTGAGAGCGTAGGACGGCTGCCGAAAGTCTGCGTAAAAACGCCCCCCGGGCCTAAAGTTTCACCGTGCAAATTTCCGGTGATGTTATTATGAAACTAGAATATATTCCGCAGATTCTGAAAGTTATTGCGATAGTTAGACTCTTTTAGTTGCTTGGGAATCGTCGTTTGAAGATGGGCATGTGAAACTGCGAAAAAATTTTGAGAGCGTAGGACGGCTGCCGAAAGTCTGCGTAAAAACGCCCCCTGGGCCTAAAGTTTCACCGTGCAAAATTCCCGGTGGTGTTATTATGAAACTAGAATATATTCCGCAGATTCTGAAAGTTACTGCGATAGTTAGACTCTTTTAGTTGCTTGGGAATCGTCGTTTGAAGATGGGCATGTGAAACTGCGAAAAAAATTTTGAGAGCGTAGGACGGCTGCCGAAAGTCTGCGTAAAAACGCCCCCCGGGCCTAAAGTTTCACCGTGCAAAATTCCCGGTGGTGTTATTATGAAACTAGAATATATTCCGCAGATTCTGAAAGTTATTGCGATAGTTAGACTCTTTTAGTTGCTTGGGAATCGTCGTTTGAAGATGGGCATGTGAAACTGCGAAAAAAAATTTGAGAGCGTAGGACGGCTGCCGAAAGTCTGCGTAAAAACGCCCCCCGGGCCTAAAGTTTCACCGTGCAAATTTCCCGGTGATGTTATTATGAAACTAGAATATATTCCGCAGATTCTGAAAGTTATTGCGATAGTTAGACTCTTTTAGTTGCTTGGGAATCGTCGTTTGAAGATGGGCATGTGAAACTGCGAAAAAAATTTTGAGAGCGTAGGACGGCTGCCGAAAGTCTGCGTAAAAACGCCCCCTGGGCCTAAAGTTTCACCGTGCAAAATTCCCGGTGGTGTTATTATGAAACTAGAATATATTCCGCAGATTCTGAAAGTTACTGCGATAGTTAGACTCTTTTAGTTGCTTGGGAATCGTCGTTTGAAGATGGGCATGTGAAACTGCGAAAAAAAATTTGAGAGCGTAGGACGGCTGCCGAAAGTCTGCGTAAAAACGCCCCCCGGGCCTAAAGTTTCACCGTGCAAATTTCCCGGTGATGTTATTATGAAACTAGAATATATTCCGCAGATTCTGAAAGTTATTGCGATAGTTAGACTCTTTTAGTTGCTTGGGAATCGTCGTTTGAAGATGGGCATGTGAAACTGCGAAAAAAATTTTGAGAGCGTAGGACGGCTGCCGAAAGTCTGCGTAAAAACGCCCCCCGGGCCTAAAGTTTCACCGTGCAAAATTCCCGGTGGTGTTATTATGAAACTAGAATATATTCCGCAGATTCTGAAAGTTATTGCGATGGTTAGACTCTTTTAGTTGCTTGGGAATCGTCGTTTGAAGATGGGCATGTGAAACTGCGAAAAAAATTTTGAGAGCGTAGGACGGCTCCCGAAAGTCTGCGTAAAAACGCCCCCCGGGCCTAAAGTTTCACCGTGCAAAATTCCCGGTGGTGTTATTATGAAACTAGAATATATTCCGCAGATTCTGAAAGTTATTGCGATAGTTAGACTCTTTTAGTTGCTTGGGAATCGTCGTTTGAAGATGGGCATGTGAAACTGCGAAAAAAAATTTGAGAGCGTAGGACGGCTGCTGAAAGTCTGCGTAAAAACGCCCCCCGGGCCTAAAGTTTCACCGTGCAAATTTCCCGGTGATGTTATTATGAAACTAGAATATATTCCGCAGATTCTGAAAGTTATTGCGATAGTTAGACTCTTTTAGTTGCTTGGGAATCGTCGTTTGAAGATGGGCATGTGAAACTGCGAAAAAAAATTTGAGAGCGTAGGACGGCTGCCGAAAGTCTGCGTAAAAACGCCCCCCGGGCCTAAAGTTTCACCGTGCAAAATTCCCGGTGATGTTATTATGAAACTAGAATATATTCCGCAGATTCTGAAAGTTATTGCGATAGTTTGACTCTTTTAGTTGCTTGGGAATCGTCGTTTGAAGATGGGCATGTGAAACTGCGAAAAAAAATTTGAGAGCGTAGGACGGCTGCCGAAAGTCTGCGTAAATACGCCCCCCGGGCCTAAAGTTTCACCGTGCAAAATTCCCGGTGGTGTTATTATGAAACTAGAATATATTCCGCAGATTCTGAAAGTTATTGCGATAGTTAGACTCTTTTAGTTGCTTGGGAATCTTCGTTTGAAGATGGGCATGTGAAACTGCGAAAAAAAATTTGAGAGCGTAGGACGGCTGCCGAAAGTCTGCGTAAAAACGCCCCCCGGGCCTAAAGTTTCACCGTGCAAATTTCCCGGTGATGTTATTATGAAACTAGAATATATTCCGCAGATTCTGAAAGTTATTGCGATAGTTAGACTCTTTTAGTTGCTTGGGAATCGTCGTTTGAAGATGGGCATGTGAAACTGCGAAAAAAAATTTGAGAGCGTAGGACGGCTGCCGAAAGTCTGCGTAAAAACGCCCCCCGGGCCTAAAGTTTCACCGTGCAAATTTCCCGGTGATGTTATTATGAAACTAGAATATATTCCGCAGATTCTGAAAGTTATTGCGATAGTTAGACTCTTTTAGTTGCTTGGGAATCGTCGTTTGAAGATGGGCATGTGAAACTGCGAAAAAAAATTTGAGAGCGTAGGACGGCTGCCGAAAGTCTGCGTAAAAACGCCCCCCGGGCCTAAAGTTTCACCGTGCAAAATTCCCGGTGATGTTATTATGATACTAGAATATATTCCGCAGATTCTGAAAGTTATTGCGATAGTTAGACTCTTTTAGTTGCTTGGGAATCGTCGTTTGAAGATGGGCATGTGAAACTGCGAAAAAAAATTTGAGAGCGTAGGACTGCTGCCGAAAGTCTGCGTAAAAACGCCCCCCGGGCCTAAAGTTTCGCCGTGCAAAATTCCCGGTGATGTTATTATGAAACTAGAATATATTCCGCAGATTCTGAAAGTTATTGCGATAGTTAGACTCTTTTAGTTGCTTGGGAATCGTCGTTTGAAGATGGGCATGTGAAACTGCGAAAAAAAATTTGAGAGCGTATGACGGCTGCCGAAAGTCTGCGTAAAAACGCCCCCCGGGCCTAAAGTTTCACCGTGCAAAATTCCCGGTGATGTTATTATGATACTAGAATATATTCCGCAGATTCTGAAAGTTATTGCGATAGTTAGACTCTTTTAGTTGCTTGGGAATCGTCGTTTGAAGATGGGCATGTGAAACTGCGAAAAAAAATTTGAGAGCGTAGGACTGCTGCCGAAAGTCTGCGTAAAAACGCCCCCCGGGCCTAAAGTTTCGCCGTGCAAAATTCCCGGTGATGTTATTATGAAACTAGAATATATTCCGCAGATTCTGAAAGTTATTGCGATAGTTAGACTCTTTTAGTTGCTTGGGAATCGTCGTTTGAAGATGGGCATGTGAAACTGCGAAAAAAATTTTGAGAGCGTAGGACGGCTGCCGAAAGTCTGCGTAAAAACGCCCCCCGGGCCTAAAGTTTCACCGTGCAAAATTCCCGGTGGTGTTATTATGAAACTAGAATATATTCCGCAGATTCTGAAAGTTATTGCGATAGTTAGACTCTTTTAGTTGCTTGGGAATCGTCGTTTGAAGATGGGCATGTGAAACTGCGAAAAAAAATTTGAGAGCGTAGGACTGCTGCCGAAAGTCTGCGTAAAAACGCCCCCCGGGCCTAAAGTTTCGCCGTGCAAAATTCCCGGTGATGTTATTATGAAACTAGAATATATTCCGCAGATTCTGAAAGTTATTGCGATAGTTAGACTCTTTTAGTTGCTTGGGAATCGTCGTTTGAAGATGGGCATGTGAAACTGCGAAAAAAATTTTGAGAGCGTAGGACGGCTGCCGAAAGTCTGCGTAAAAACGCCCCCTGGGCCTAAAGTTTCACCGTGCAAAATTCCCGGTGGTGTTATTATGAAACTAGAATATATTCCGCAGATTCTGAAAGTTACTGCGATAGTTAGACTCTTTTAGTTGCTTGGGAATCGTCGTTTGAAGATGGGCATGTGAAACTGCGAAAAAAAATTTGAGAGCGTAGGACGGCTGCCGAAAGTCTGCGTAAAAACGCCCCCCGGGCCTAAAGTTTCACCGTGCAAATTTCCCGGTGATGTTATTATGAAACTAGAATATATTCCGCAGATTCTGAAAGTTATTGCGATAGTTAGACTCTTTTAGTTGCTTGGGAATCGTCGTTTGAAGATGGGCATGTGAAACTGCGAAAAAAATTTTGAGAGCGTAGGACGGCTGCCGAAAGTCTGCGTAAAAACGCCCCCCGGGCCTAAAGTTTCACCGTGCAAAATTCCCGGTGGTGTTATTATGAAACTAGAATATATTCCGCAGATTCTGAAAGTTATTGCGATAGTTAGACTCTTTTAGTTGCTTGGAAATCGTCGTTTGAAGATGGGCATGTGAAACTGCGAAAAAAATTTTGAGAGCGTAGGACGGCTCCCGAAAGTCTGCGTAAAAACGCCCCCCGGGCCTAAAGTTTCACCGTGCAAAATTCCCGGTGGTGTTATTATGAAACTAGAATATATTCCGCAGATTCTGAAAGTTATTGCGATAGTTAGACTCTTTTAGTTGCTTGGGAATCGTCGTTTGAAGATGGGCATGTGAAACTGCGAAAAAAAATTTGAGAGCGTAGGACGGCTGCCGAAAGTCTGCGTAAAAACGCCCCCCGGGCCTAAAGTTTCACCGTGCAAATTTCCCGGTGATGTTATTATGAAACTAGAATATATTCCGCAGATTCTGAAAGTTATTGCGATAGTTAGACTCTTTTAGTTGCTTGGGAATCGTCGTTTGAAGATGGGCATGTGAAACTGCGAAAAAAAATTTGAGAGCGTAGGACGGCTGCCGAAAGTCTGCGTAAAAACGCCCCCCGGGCCTAAAGTATCACCGTGCAAAATTCCCGGTGATGTTATTATGAAACTAGAATATATTCCGCAGATTCTGAAAGTTATTGCGATAGTTAGACTCTTTTAGTTGCTTGGGAATCGTCGTTTGAAGATGGGCATGTGAAACTGCGAAAAAATATTTGAGAGCGTAGGACGGCTGCCGAAAGTCTGCGTAAAAACGCCCCCCGGGCCTAAAGTTTCACCGTGCAAAATTCCCGGTGGTGTTATTATGAAACTAGAATATATTCCGCAGATTCTGAAAGTTATTGCGATAGTTAGACTCTTTTAGTTGCTTGGGAATCGTCGTTTGAAGATGGGCATGTGAAACTGCGAAAAAAAATTTGAGAGCGTAGGACGGCTGCCGAAAGTCTGCGTAAAAACGCCCCCCGGGCCTAAAGTTTCACCGTGCAAATTTCCCGGTGATGTTATTATGAAACTAGAATATATTCCGCAGATTCTGAAAGTTATTGCGATAGTTAGACTCTTTTAGTTGCTTGGGAATCGTCGTTTGAAGATGGGCATGTGAAACTGCGAAAAAAAATTTGAGAGCGTAGGACGGCTGCCGAAAGTCTGCGTAAAAACGCCCCCCGGGCCTAAAGTTTCACCGTGCAAATTTCCCGGTGATGTTATTATGAAACTAGAATATATTCCGCAGATTCTGAAAGTTATTGCGATAGTTAGACTCTTTTAGTTGCTTGGGAATCGTCGTTTGAAGATGGGCATGTGAAACTGCGAAAAAAAATTTGAGAGCGTAGGACGGCTGCCGAAAGTCTGCGTAAAAACGCCCCCCGGGCCTAAAGTTTCACCGTGCAAAATTCCCGGTGATGTTATTATGATACTAGAATATATTCCGCAGATTCTGAAAGTTATTGCGATAGTTAGACTCTTTTAGTTGCTTGGGAATCGTCGTTTGAAGATGGGCATGTGAAACTGCGAAAAAAAATTTGAGAGCGTAGGACTGCTGCCGAAAGTCTGCGTAAAAACGCCCCCCGGGCCTAAAGTTTCGCCGTGCAAAATTCCCGGTGATGTTATTATGAAACTAGAATATATTCCGCAGATTCTGAAAGTTATTGCGATAGTTAGACTCTTTTAGTTGCTTGGGAATCGTCGTTTGAAGATGGGCATGTGAAACTGCGAAAAAAATTTTGAGAGCGTAGGACGGCTGCCGAAAGTCTGCGTAAAAACGCCCCCCGGGCCTAAAGTTTCACCGTGCAAAATTCCCGGTGGTGTTATTATGAAACTAGAATATATTCCGCAGATTCTGAAAGTTATTGCGATAGTTAGACTCTTTTAGTTGCTTGGGAATCGTCGTTTGAAGATGGGCATGTGAAACTGCGAAAAGAAATTTGAGAGCGTAGGACGGCTGCCGAAAGTCTGCGTAAAAACGCCCCCCGGGCCTAAAGTTTCACCGTGCAAATTTCCCGGTGATGTTATTATGAAACTAGAATATATTCCGCAGATTCTGAAAGTTATTGCGATAGTTAGACTCTTTTAGTTGCTTGGGAATCGTCGTTTGAAGATGGGCATGTGAAACTGCGAAAAAAAATTTGAGAGCGTAGGACGGCTGCCGAAAGTCTGCGTAAAAACGCCCCCCGGGCCTAAAGTTTCACCGTGCAAAATTCCCGGTGATGTTATTATGAAACTAGAATATATTCCACAGATTCTGAAAGTTATTGCGATAGTTAGACTCTTTTAGTTGCTTGGGAATCGTCGTTTGAAGATGGGCATGTGAAACTGCGAAAAAAAATTTGAGAGCGTAGGACGGCTGCCGAAAGTCTGCGTAAAAACGCCCCCCGGGCCTAAAGTTTCACCGTGCAAAATTCCCGGTGATGTTATTATGAAACTAGAATATATTCCGCAGATTCTGAAAGTTATTGCGATAGTTAGACTCTTTTAGTTGCTTGGGAATCGTCGTTTGAAGATGGGCATGTGAAACTGCGAAAAAAATTTTGAGAGCGTAGGACGGCTGCCGAAAGTTTGCGTAAAAACGCCCCCCGGGCCTAAAGTTTCACCGTGCAAAATTCCCGGTGGTGTTATTATGAAACTAGAATATATTCCGCAGATTCTGAAAGTTATTGCGATAGTTAGACTCTTTTAGTTGCTTGGGAATCGTCGTTTGAAGATGGGCATGTGAAACTGCGAAAAAAAATTTGAGAGCGTAGGATGGCTGCCGAAAGTCTGCGTAAAAACGCCCCCCGGGCCTAAAGTTTCACCGTGCAAATTTCCCGGTGATGTTATTATGAAACTAGAATATATTCCGCAGATTCTGAAAGTTATTGCGATAGTTAGACTCTTTTAGTTGCTTGGGAATCGTCGTTTGAAGATGGGCATGTGAAACTGCGAAAAAAAATTTGAGAGCGTAGGACGGCTGCCGAAAGTCTGCGTAAAAACGCCCCCCGGGCCTAAAGTTTCACCGTGCAAAATTCCCGGTGATGTTATTATGAAACTAGAATATATTCCGCAGATTCTGAAAGTTATTGCGATAGTTAGACTCTTTTAGTTGCTTGGGAATCGTCGTTTGAAGATGGGCATGTGAAACTGCGAAAAAAAATTTGAGAGCGTAGGACGGCTGCCGAAAGTCTGCGTAAAAACGCCCCCCGGGCCTAAAGTTTCACCGTGCAAAATTCCCGGTGATGTTATTATGAAACTAGAATATATTCCGCAGATTCTGAAAGTTATTGCGATAGTTAGACTCTTTTAGTTGCTTGGGAATCGTCGTTTGAAGATGGGCATGTGAAACTGCGAAAAAAAATTTGAGAGCGTAGGACGGCTGCCGAAAGTCTGCGTAAAAACGCCCCCCGGGCCTAAAGTTTCACCGTGCAAAATTCCCGGTGATGTTATTATGATACTAGAATATATTCCGCAGATTCTGAAAGTTATTGCGATAGTTAGACTCTTTTAGTTGCTTGGGAATCGTCGTTTGAAGATGGGCATGTGAAACTGCGAAAAAAAATTTGAGAGCGTAGGACTGCTGCCGAAAGTCTGCGTAAAAACGCCCCCCGGGCCTAAAGTTTCGCCGTGCAAAATTCCCGGTGATGTTATTATGAAACTAGAATATATTCCGCAGATTCTGAAAGTTATTGCGATAGTTAGACTCTTTTAGTTGCTTGGGAATCGTCGTTTGAAGATGGGCATGTGAAACTGCGAAAAAAATTTTGAGAGCGTAGGACGGCTGCCGAAAGTCTGCGTAAAAACGCCCCCCGGGCCTAAAGTTTCACCGTGCAAAATTCCCGGTGGTGTTATTATGAAACTAGAATATATTCCGCAGATTCTGAAAGTTATTGCGATAGTTAGACTCTTTTAGTTGCTTGGGAATCGTCGTTTGAAGATGGGCATGTGAAACTGCGAAAAAAAATTTGAGAGCGTAGGACGGCTGCCGAAAGTCTGCGTAAAAACGCCCCCCGGGCCTAAAGTTTCACCGTGCAAATTTCCCGGTGATGTTATTATGAAACTAGAATATATTCCGCAGATTCTGAAAGTTATTGCGATAGTTAGACTCTTTTAGTTGCTAGGGAATCGTCGTTTGAAGATGGGCATGTGAAACTGCGAAAAAAAATTTGAGAGCGTAGGACGGCTGCCGAAAGTCTGCGTAAAAACGCCCCCCGGGCCTAAAGTTTCACCGTGCAAAATTCCCGGTGATGTTATTATGAAACTAGAATATATTCCACAGATTCTGAAAGTTATTGCGATAGTTAGACTCTTTTAGTTGCTTGGGAATCGTCGTTTGAAGATGGGCATGTGAAACTGCGAAAAAAAATTTGAGAGCGTAGGACGGCTGCCGAAAGTCTGCGTAAAAACGCCCCCCGGGCCTAAAGTTTCACCGTGCAAAATTCCCGGTGATGTTATTATGAAACTAGAATATATTCCGCAGATTCTGAAAGTTATTGCGATAGTTAGACTCTTTTAGTTGCTTGGGAATCGTCGTTTGAAGATGGGCATGTGAAACTGCGAAAAAAATTTTGAGAGCGTAGGACGGCTGCCGAAAGTCTGCGTAAAAACGCCCCCCGGGCCTAAAGTTTCACCGTGCAAAATTCCCGGTGGTGTTATTATGAAACTAGAATATATTCCGCAGATTCTGAAAGTTATTGCGATAGTTAGACTCTTTTAGTTGCTTGGGAATCGTCGTTTGAAGATGGGCATGTGAAACTGCGAAAAAAAATTTGAGAGCGTAGGATGGCTGCCGAAAGTCTGCGTAAAAACGCCCCCCGGGCCTAAAGTTTCACCGTGCAAATTTCCCGGTGATGTTATTATGAAACTAGAATATATTCCGCAGATTCTGAAAGTTATTGCGATAGTTAGACTCTTTTAGTTGCTTGGGAATCGTCGTTTGAAGATGGGCATGTGAAACTGCGAAAAAAAATTTGAGAGCGTAGGACGGCTGCCGAAAGTCTGCGTAAAAACGCCCCCCGGGCCTAAAGTTTCACCGTGCAAAATTCCCGGTGATGTTATTATGAAACTAGAATATATTCCGCAGATTCTGAAAGTTATTGCGATAGTTAGACTCTTTTAGTTGCTTGGGAATCGTCGTTTGAAGATGGGCATGTGAAACTGCGAAAAAAAATTTGAGAGCGTAGGACGGCTGCCGAAAGTCTGCGTAAAAACGCCCCCCGGGCCTAAAGTTTCACCGTGCAAAATTCCCGGTGATGTTATTATGAAACTAGAATATATTCCGCAGATTCTGAAAGTTATTGCGATAGTTAGACTCTTTTAGTTGCTTGGGAATCGTCGTTTGAAGATGGGCATGTGAAACTGCGAAAAAAAATTTGAGAGCGTAGGACGGCTGCCGAAAGTCTGCGTAAAAACGCCCCCTGGGCCTAAAGTTTCACCGTGCAAATTTCCCGCTGATGTTATTATGAAACTAGAATATATTCCGCAGATTCTGAAAGTTATTGCGATAGTTAGACTCTTTTAGTTGCTTGGGAATCGTCGTTTGAAGATGGGCATGTGAAACTGCGAAAAAAAATTTGAGAGCGTAGGACGGCTGCCGAAAGTCTGCGTAAAAACGCCCCCCGGGCCTAAAGTTTCACCGTGCAAAATTCCCGGTGATGTTATTATGAAACTAGAATATATTCCGCAGATTCTGAAAGTTATTGCGATAGTTAGACTCTTTTAGTTGCTTGGGAATCGTCGTTTGAAGATGGGCATGTGAAACTGCGAAAAAAAATTTGAGAGCGTAGGACGGCTGCCGAAAGTCTGCGTAAAAACGCCCCCCGGGCCTAAAGTTTCACCGTGCAAAATTCCCGGTGATGTTATTATGAAACTAGAATATATTCCGCAGATTCTGAAAGTTATTGCGATAGTTAGACTCTTTTAGTTGCTTGGGAATCGTCGTTTGAAGATGGGCATGTGAAACTGCGAAAAAAATTTTGAGAGCGTAGGACGGCTGCCGAAAGTCTGCGTAAAAACGCCCCCTGGGCCTAAAGTTTCACCGTGCAAAATTCCCGGTGGTGTTATTATGAAACTAGAATATATTCCGCAGATTCTGAAAGTTACTGCGATAGTTAGACTCTTTTAGTTGCTTGGGAATCGTCGTTTGAAGATGGGCATGTGAAACTGCGAAAAAAAATTTGAGAGCGTAGGACGGCTGCCGAAACTCTGCGTAAAAACGCCCCCCGGGCCTAAAGTTTCACCGTGCAAATTTCCCGGTGATGTTATTATGAAACTAGAATATATTCCGCAGATTCTGAAAGTTATTGCGATAGTTAGACTCTTTTAGTTGCTTGGGAATCGTCGTTTGAAGATGGGCATGTGAAACTGCGAAAAAAATTTTGAGAGCTTAGGACGGCTGCCGAAAGTCTGCGTAAAAACGCCCCCCGGGCCTAAAGTTTCACCGTGCAAAATTCCCGGTGGTGTTATTATGAAACTAGAATATATTCCGCAGATTCTGAAAGTTATTGCGATAGTTAGACTCTTTTAGTTGCTTGGGAATCGTCGTTTGAAGATGGGCATGTGAAACTGCGAAAAAAAATTTGAGAGCGTAGGACGGCTGCCGAAAGTCTGCGTAAAAACGCCCCCCGGGCCTAAAGTTTCACCGTGCAAATTTCCCGGTGTTGTTATTATGAAACTAGAATATATTCCGCAGATTTTGAAAGTTATTGCGATAGTTAGACTCTTTTAGTTGCTTGGGAATCGTCGTTTGAAAATGGGCATGTGAAACTGCGAAAAAAAATTTGAGAGCGTAGGACGGCTGCCGAAAGTCTGCGTAAAAACGCCCCCCGGGCCTAAAGTTTGACCGTGCAAAATTCCCGGTGATGTTATTATGAAACTAGAATATATTCCGCAGATTCTGAAAGTTATTGCGATAGTTAGACTCTTTTAGTTGCTTGGGAATCGTCGTTTGAAGATGGGCATGTGAAACTGCGAAAAAAATTTTGAGAGCGTAGGACGGCTGCCGAAAGTCTGCGTAAAAACGCCCCCCGGGCCTAAAGTTTCACCGTGCAAAATTCCCGGTGGTGTTATTATGAAACTAGAATATATTCCGCAGATTCTGAAAGTTATTGCGATAGTTAGACTCTTTTAGTTTCTTGGGAATCGTCGTTTGAAGATGGGCATGTGAAACTGCGAAAAAAAATTTGAGAGCGTAGGACGGCTGCCGAAAGTCTGCGTAAAAACGCCCCCCGGGCCTAAAGTTTCACCGTGCAAATTTCCCGGTGATGTTATTATGAAACTAGAATATATTCCGCAGATTCTGAAAGTTATTGCGATAGTTAGACTCTTTTAGTTGCTTGGGAATCGTCGTTTGAAGATGGGCATGTGAAACTGCGAAAAAAATTTTGAGAGCGTAGGACGGCTGCCGAAAGTCTGCGTAAAAACGCCCCCCGGGCCTAAAGTTTCACCGTGCAAAATTCCCGGTGGTGTTATTATGAAACTAGAATATATTCCGCAGATTCTGAAAGTTATTGCGATAGTTAGACTCTTTTAGTTGCTTGGGAATCGTCGTTTGAAGATGGGCATGTGAAACTGCGAAAAAAAATTTGAGAGCGTAGGACGGCTGCCGAAAGTCTGCGTAAAAACGCCCCCCGGGCCTAAAGTTTCACCGTGCAAATTTCCCGGTGATGTT
Source organism: Salticus scenicus (assembly GCA_963930645.1). NCBI lineage: Eukaryota > Metazoa > Arthropoda > Arachnida > Araneae > Salticidae > Salticus > Salticus scenicus. Next base: position 160,142 of record CAWVNO010001905.1, on the reverse strand, counting down.
ATTATGAAACTAGAATATATTCCGCAGATTCTGAAAGTTATTGCGATAGTTAGACTCTTTTAGTTGCTTGGGAATCGTCGTTTGAAGATGGGCATGTGAAACTGCGAAAAAAAATTTGAGAGCGTAGGACGGCTGCCGAAAGTCTGCGTAAAAACGCCCCCCGGGCCTAAAGTTTCACCGTGCAAAATTCCCGGTGATGTTATTATGAAACTAGAATATATTCCGCAGATTCTGAAAGTTATTGCGATAGTTAGACTCTTTTAGTTGCTTGGGAATCGTCGTTTGAAGATGGGCATGTGAAACTGCGAAAAAAATTTTGAGAGCGTAGGACGGCTGCCGAAAGTCTGCGTAAAAACGCCCCCCGGGCCTAAAGTTTCACCGTGCAAATTTCCCGGTGATGTTATTATGAAACTAGAATATATTCCGCAGATTCTGAAAGTTATTGCGATAGTTAGACTCTTTTAGTTGCTTGGGAATCGTCGTTTGAAGATGGGCATGTGAAACTGCGAAAAAAAATTTGAGAGCGTAGGACGGCTGCCGAAAGTCTGCGTAAAAACGCCCCCCGGGCCTAAAGTTTCACCGTGCAAAATTCCCGGTGATGTTATTATGAAACTAGAATATATTCCGCAGATTCTGAAAGTTATTGCGATAGTTAGACTCTTTTAGTTGCTTGGGAATCGTCGTTTGAAGATGGGCATGTGAAACTGCGAAAAAAAATTTGAGAGCGTAGGACGGCTGCCGAAAGTCTGCGTAAAAACGCCCCCCGGGCCTAAAGTTTCACCGTGCAAAATTCCCGGTGATGTTATTATGAAACTAGAATATATTCCGCAGATTCTGAAAGTTATTGCGATAGTTAGACTCTTTTAGTTGCTTGGGAATCGTCGTTTGAAGATGGGCATGTGAAACTGCGAAAAAAATTTTGAGAGCGTAGGACGGCTGCCGAAAGTCTGCGTAAAAACGCCCCCCGGGCCTAAAGTTTCACCGTGCAAAATTCCCGGTGGTGTTATTATGAAACTAGAATATATTCCGCAGATTCTGAAAGTTATTGCGATAGTTAGACTCTTTTAGTTGCTTGGGAATCGTCGTTTGAAGATGGGCATGTGAAACTGCGAAAAAAAATTTGAGAGCGTAGGACGGCTGCCGAAAGTCTGCGTAAAAACGCCCCCCGGGCCTAAAGTTTCACCGTGCAAATTTCCCGGTGATGTTATTATGAAACTAGAATATATTCCGCAGATTCTGAAAGTTATTGCGATAGTTACACTCTTTTAGTTGCTTGGGAATCGTCGTTTGAAGATGGGCATGTGAAACTGCGAAAAAAAATTTGAGAGCGTAGGACGGCTGCCGAAAGTCTGCGTAAAAACGCCCCCCGGGCCTAAAGTTTCACCGTGCAAAATTCCCGGTGATGTTATTATGAAACTAGAATATATTCCGCAGATTCTGAAAGTTATTGCGATAGTTAGACTCTTTTAGTTGCTTGGGAATCGTCGTTTGAAGATGGGCATGTGAAACTGCGAAAAAAAATTTGAGAGCGTAGGACGGCTGCCGAAAGTCTGCGTAAAAACGCCCCCCGGGCCTAAAGTTTCACCGTGCAAAATTCCCGGTGATGTTATTATGAAACTAGAATATATTCCGCAGATTCTGAAAGTTATTGCGATAGTTAGACTCTTTTAGTTGCTTGGGAATCGTCGTTTGAAGATGGGCATGTGAAACTGCGAAAAAAAATTTGAGAGCGTAGGACGGCTGCCGAAAGTCTGCGTAAAAACGCCCCCCGGTCCTAAAGTTTCACCGTGCAAAATTCCCGGTGGTGTTATTATGAAACTAGAATATATTCCGCAGATTCTGAAAGTTATTGCGATAGTTAGACTCTTTTAGTTGCTTGGGAATCGTCGTTTGAAGATGGGCATGTGAAACTGCGAAAAAAAATTTGAGAGCGTAGGACGGCTGCCGAAAGTCTGCGTAAAAACGCCCCCCGGGCCTAAAGTTTCACCGTGCAAATTTCCCGGTGATGTTATTATGAAACTAGAATATATTCCGCAGATTCTGAAAGTTATTGCGATAGTTAGACTCTTTTAGTTGCTTGGGAATCGTCGTTTGAAGATGGGCATGTGAAACTGCGAAAAAAAATTTGAGAGCGTAGGACGGCTGCCGAAAGTCTGCGTAAAAACGCCCCCCGGGCCTAAAGTTTCACCGTGCAAAATTCCCGGTGATGTTATTATGAAACTAGAATATATTCCGCAGATTCTGAAAGTTATTGCGATAGTTAGACTCTTTTAGTTGCTTGGGAATCGTCGTTTGAAGATGGGCATGTGAAACTGCGAAAAAAAATTTGAGAGCGTAGGACAGCTGCCGAAAGTCTGCGTAAAAACGCCCCCCGGGCCTAAAGTTTCACCGTGCAAAATTCCCGGTGATGTTATTATGAAACTAGAATATATTCCGCAGATTCTGAAAGTTATTGCGATAGTTAGACTCTTTTAGTTGCTTGGGAATCGTCGTTTGAAGATGGGCATGTGAAACTGCGAAAAAAATTTTGAGAGCGTAGGACGGCTGCCGAAAGTCTGCGTAAAAACGCCCCCCGGGCCTAAAGTTTCACCGTGCAAAATTCCCGGTGGTGTTATTATGAAACTAGAATATATTCCGCAGATTCTGAAAGGTATTGCGATAGTTAGACTCTTTTAGTTGCTTGGGAATCGTCGTTTGAAGATGGGCATGTGAAACTGCGAAAAAAAATTTGAGAGCGTAGGACGGCTGCCGAAAGTCTGCGTAAAAACGCCCCCCGGGCCTAAAGTTTCACCGTGCAAATTTCCCGGTGATGTTATTATGAAACTAGAATATATTCCGCAGATTCTGAAAGTTATTGCGATAGTTAGACTCTTTTAGTTGCTTGGGAATCGTCGTTTGAAGATGGGCATGTGAAACTGCGAAAAAAAATTTGAGAGCGTAGGACGGCTGCCGAAAGTCTGCGTAAAAACGCCCCCCGGGCCTAAAGTTTCACCGTGGAAAATTCCCGGTGATGTTATTATGAAACTAGAATATATTCCGCAGATTCTGAAAGTTATTGCGATAGTTAGACTCTTTTAGTTGCTTGGGAATCGTCGTTTGAAGATGGGCATGTGAAACTGCTAAAAAAATTTTGAGAGCGTAGGACGGCTGCCGAAAGTCTGCGTAAAAACGCCCCCCGGGCGTAAAGTTTCACCGTGCAAAATTCCCGGTGGTGTTATTATGAAACTAGAATATATTCCGCAGATTCTGAAAGTTATTGCGATAGTTAGACTCTTTTAGTTGCTTGGGAATCGTCGTTTGAAGATGGGCGTGTGAAACTGCTAAAAAAATTTTGAGAGCGTAGGACGGCTGCCGAAAGTCTGCGTAAAAACGCCCCCCGGGCCTAAAGTTTCACCGTGCAAAATTCCCGGTGGTGTTATTATGAAACTAGAATATATTCCGCAGATTCTGAAAGTTATTGCGATAGTTAGACTCTTTTAGTTGCTTGGGAATCGTCGTTTGAAGATGGGCATGTGAAACTGCGAAAAAAAATTTGAGAGCGTAGGACGGCTGCCGAAAGTCTGCGTAAAAACGCCCCCCGGGCCTAAAGTTTCACCGTGCAAATTTCCCGGTGATGTTATTATGAAACTAGAATATATTCCGCAGATTCTGAAAGTTATTGCGATAGTTAGACTCTTTTAGTTGCTTGGGAATCGTCGTTTGAAGATGGGCATGTGAAACTGCGAAAAAAAATTTGAGAGCGTAGGACGGCTGCCGAAAGTCTGCGTAAAAACGCCCCCCGGGCCTAAAGTTTCACCGTGCAAAATTCCCGGTGATGTTATTATGAAACTAGAATATATTCCGCAGATTCTGAAAGTTATTGCGATAGTTAGACTCTTTTAGTTGCTTGGGAATCGTCGTTTGAAGATGGGCATGTGAAACTGCGAAAAAAAATTTGAGAGCGTAGGACGGCTGCCGAAAGTCTGCGTAAAAACGCCCCCCGGGCCTAAAGTTTCACCGTGCAAAATTCCCGGTGGTGTTATTATGAAACTAGAATATATTCCGCAGATTCTGAAAGTTATTGCGATAGTTAGACTCTTTTAGTTGCTTGGGAATCGTCGTTTGAAGTTGGGCATGTGAAACTGCGAAAAAAAATTTGAGAGCGTAGGACGGCTGCCGAAAGTCTGCGTAAAAACGCCCCCAGGGCCTAAAGTTTCACCGTGCAAAATTCCCGGTGGTGTTATTATGAAACTAGAATATATTCCGCAGATTCTGAAAGTTATTGCTATAGTTAGACTCTTTTAGTTGCTTGGGAATCGTCGTTTGAAGATGGGCATGTGAAACTGCGAAAAAAAATTTGAGAGCGTAGGACGGCTGCCGAAAGTCTGCGTAAAAACGCCCCCCGGGCCTAAAGTTTCACCGTGCAAATTTCCCGGTGATGTTATTATGAAACTAGAATATATTCCGCAGATTCTGAAAGTTATTGCGATAGTTAGACTCTTTTAGTTGCTTGGGAATCGTCGTTTGAAGATGGGCATGTGAAACTGCGAAAAAAAATTTGAGAGCGTAGGACGGCTGCCGAAAGTCTGCGTAAAAACGCCCCCCGGGCCTAAAGTTTCACCGTGCAAAATTCCCGGTGATGTTATTATGAAACTAGAATATATTCCGCAGATTCTGAAAGTTATTGCGATAGTTAGACTCTTTTAGTTGCTTGGGAATCGTCGTTTGAAGATGGGCATGTGAAACTGCGAAAAAAATTTTGAGAGCGTAGGACGGCTGCCGAAAGTCTGCGTAAAAACGCCCCCCGGGCCTAAAGTTTCACCGTGCAAAATTCCCGGTGATGTTATTATGAAACTAGAATATATTCCGCAGATTCTGAAAGTTATTGCGATAGTTAGACTCTTTTAGTTGCTTGGGAATCGTCGTTTGAAGATGGGCATGTGAAACTGCGAAAAAAAATTTGAGAGCGTAGGACGGCTGCCGAAAGTCTGCGTAAAAACGCCCCCCGGGCCTAAAGTTTCACCGTGCAAAATTCCCGGTGATGTTATTATGAAACTAGAATATATTCCGCAGATTCTGATAGTTATTGCGATAGTTAGACTCTTTTAGTTGCTTGGGAATCGTCGTTTGAAGATGGGCATGTGAAACTGCGAAAAAAATTTTGAGAGCGTAGGACGGCTGCCGAAAGTCTGCGTAAAAACGCCCCCCAGGCCTAAAGTTTCACCGTGCAAAATTCCCGGTGGTGTTATTATGAAACTAGAATATATTCCGCAGATTCTGAAAGGTATTGCGATAGTTAGACTCTTTTAGTTGCTTGGGAATCGTCGTTTGAAGATGGGCATGTGAAACTGCGAAAAAAAATTTGAGAGCGTAGGACGGCTGCCGAAAGTCTGCGTAAAAACGCCCCCCGGGCCTAAAGTTTCACCGTGCAAATTTCCCGGTGATGTTATTATGAAACTAGAATATATTCCGCAGATTCTGAAAGTTATTGCGATAGTTAGACTCTTTTAGTTGCTTGGGAATCGTCGTTTGAAGATGGGCATGTGAAACTGCGAAAAAAAATTTGAGAGCGTAGGACGGCTGCCGAAAGTCTGCGTAAAAACGCCCCCCGGGCCTAAAGTTTCACCGTGCAAAATTCCCGGTGATGTTATTATGAAACTAGAATATATTCCGCAGATTCTGAAAGTTATTGCGATAGTTAGACTCTTTTAGTTGCTTGGGAATCGTCGTTTGAAGATGGGCATGTGAAACTGCGAAAAAAAATTTGAGAGCGTAGGACGGCTGCCGAAAGTCTGCGTAAAAACGCCCCCCGGGCCTAAAGTTTCACCGTGCAAAATTCCCGGTGGTGTTATTATGAAACTAGAATATATTCCGCAGATTCTGAAAGTTATTGCGATAGTTAGACTCTTTTAGTTGCTTGGGAATCGTCGTTTGAAGTTGGGCATGTGAAACTGCGAAAAAAAATTTGAGAGCGTAGGACGGCTGCCGAAAGTCTGCGTAAAAACGCCCCCAGGGCCTAAAGTTTCACCGTGCAAAATTCCCGGTGGTGTTATTATGAAACTAGAATATATTCCGCAGATTCTGAAAGTTATTGCTATAGTAAGACTCTTTTAGTTGCTTGGGAATCGTCGTTTGAAGATGGGCATGTGAAACTGCGAAAAAAAATTTGAGAGCGTAGGACGGCTGCCGAAAGTCTGCGTAAAAACGCCCCCCGGGCCTAAAGTTTCACCGTGCAAAATTCCCGGTGATGTTATTATGAAACTAGAATATATTCCGCAGATTCTGAAAGTTATTGCGATAGTTAGACTCTTTTAGTTGCTTGGGAATCGTCGTTTGAAGATGGGCATGTGAAACTGCGAAAAAAAATTTGAGAGCGTAGGACGGCTGCCGAAAGTCTGCGTAAAAACGCCCCCCGGGCCTAAAGTTTCACCGTGCAAAATTCCCGGTGATGTTATTATGAAACTAGAATATATTCCGCAGATTCTGAAAGTTATTGCGATAGTTAGACTCTTTTAGTTGCTTGGGAATCGTCGTTTGAAGATGGGCATGTGAAACTGCGAAAAAAATTTTGAGAGCGTAGGACGGCTGCCGAAAGTCTGCGTAAAAACGCCCCCCGGGCCTAAAGTTTCACCGTGCAAAATTCCCGGTGGTGTTATTATGAAACTAGAATATATTCCGCAGATTCTGAAAGTTATTGCGATAGTTAGACTCTTTTAGTTGCTTGGGAATCGTCGTTTGAAGATGGGCATGTGAAACTGCGAAAAAAAATTTGAGAGCGTAGGACGGCTGCCGAAAGTCTGCGTAAAAACGCCCCCCGGGCCTAAAGTTTCACCGTGCAAATTTCCCGGTGATGTTATTATGAAACTAGAATATATTCCGCAGATTCTGAAAGTTATTGCGATAGTTAGACTCTTTTAGTTGCTTGGGAATCGTCGTTTGAAGATGGGCATGTGAAACTGCGAAAAAAATTTTGAGAGCGTAGGACGGCTGTCGAAAGTCTGCCCCCCGGGCCTAAAGTTTCACCGTGCAAAATTCCCGGTGATGTTATTATGAAACTAGAATATATTCCGCAGATTCTGAAAGTTATTGCGATAGTTAGACTCTTTTAGTTGCTTGGGAATCGTCGTTTGAAGATGGGCATGTGAAACTGCGAAAAAAAATTTGAGAGCGTAGGACGGCTGCCGAAAGTCTGCGTAGAAACGCCCCCCGGGCCTAAAGTTTCACCGTGCAAAATTCCCGGTGGTGTTATTATGAAACTAGAATATATTCCGCAGATTCTGAAAGTTATTGCGATAGTTAGACTCTTTTAGTTGCTTGGGAATCGTCGTTTGAAGATGGGCATGTGAAACTGCGAAAAAAAATTTGAGAGCGTAGGACGGCTGCCGAAAGTCTGCGTAAAAACGCCCCCCGGGCCTAAAGTTTCACCGTGCAAATTTCCCGGTGGTGTTATTATGAAACTAGAATATATTCCGCAGATTCTGAAAGTTATTGCGATAGTTAGACTCTTTTAGTTGCTTGGGAATCGTCGTTTGAAGATGGGCATGTGAAACTGCGAAAAAAAATTTGAGAGCGTAGAACGGCTGCCGAAAGTCTGCGTGAAAACGCCCCCCAGGCCTAAAATTTCACCGTGCAAAATTCCCGGTGATGTTATTATGAAACTAGAATATATTCCGCAGATTCTGAAAGTTATTGCGATAGTTAGACTCTTTTAGTTGCTTGGGAATCGTCGTTTGAAGATGGGCATGTGAAACTGCGAAAAAAAATTTGAGAGCGTAGGACAGCTGCCGAAAGTCTGCGTAAAAACGCCCCCCGGGCCTAAAGTTTCACCGTGCAAAATTCCCGGTGGTGTTATTATGAAACTAGAATATATTCCGCAGATTCTGAAAGTTATTGCTATAGTTAGACTCTTTTAGTTGCTTGGGAATCGTCGTTTGAAGATGGGCATGTGAAACTGCGAAAAAAAATTTGAGAGCGTAGGACGGCTGCCGAAAGTCTGCGTAAAAACGCCCCCCGGGCCTAAAGTTTCACCGTGCAAATTTCCCGGTGATGTTATTATGAAACTAGAATATATTCCGCAGATTCTGAAAGTTATTGCGATAGTTAGACTCTTTTAGTTGCTTGGGAATCGTCGTTTGAAGATGGGCATGTGAAACTGCGAAAAAAAATTTGAGAGCGTAGGACGGCTGCCGAAAGTCTGCGTGAAAACGCCCCCCAGGCCTAAAATTTCACCGTGCAAAATTCCCGGTGATGTTATTATGAAACTAGAATATATTCCGCAGATTCTGAAAGTTATTGCGATAGTTAGACTCTTTTAGTTGCTTGGGAATCGTCGTTTGAAGATGGGCATGTGAAACTGCGAAAAAAAATTTGAGAGCGTAGGACAGCTGCCGAAAGTCTGCGTAAAAACGCCCCCCGGGCCTAAAGTTTCACCGTGCAAAATTCCCGGTGGTGTTATTATGAAACTAGAATATATTCCGCAGATTCTGAAAGTTATTGCGATAGTTAGACTCTTTTAGTTGCTTGGGAATCGTCGTTTGAAGATGGGCATGTGAAACTGCGAAAAAAAATTTGAGAGCGTAGGACGGCTGCCGAAAGTCTGCGTAAAAACGCCCCCCGGGCCTAAAGTTTCACCGTGCAAATTTCCCGGTGATGTTATTATGAAACTAGAATATATTCCGCAGATTCTGAAAGTTATTGCGATAGTTAGACTCTTTTAGTTGCTTGGGAATCGTCGTTTGAAGATGGGCATGTGAAACTGCGAAAAAAAATTTGAGAGCGTAAGACGGCTGCCGAAAGTCTGCGTAAAAACGCCCCCCGGGCCTAAAGTTTCACCGTGCAAAATTCCCGGCGATGTTATTATGAAACTAGAATATATTCCGCAGATTCTGAAAGTTATTGCGATAGTTAGACTCTTTTAGTTGCTTGGGAATCGTCGTTTGAAGATGGGCATGTGAAACTGCGAAAAAAAATTTGAGAGCGTAGGACGGCTGCCGAAAGTCTGCGTAAAAACGCCCCCCGGGCCTAAAGTTTCACCGTGCAAAATTCCCGGTGATGTTATTATGAAACTAGAATATATTCCGCAGATTCTGAAAGTTATTGCGATAGTTAGACTCTTTTAGTTGCTTGGGAATCGTCGTTTGAAGATGGGCATGTGAAACTGCGAAAAAAAATTTGAGAGCGTAGGACGGCTGCCGAAAGTCTGCGTAAAAACGCCCCCCGGGCCTAAAGTTTCACCGTGCAAAATTCCCGGTGATGTTATTATGAAACTAGAATATATTCCGCAGATTCTGAAAGTTATTGCGATAGTTAGACTCTTTTAGTTGCTTGGGAATCGTCGTTTGAAGATGGGCATGTGAAACTGCGAAAAAAAATTTGAGAGCGTAGGACGGCTGCCGAAAGTCTGCGTAAAAACGCCCCCGGGCCTAAAGTTTCACCGTGCAAAATTCCCGGTGGTGTTATTATGAAACTAGAATATATTCCGCAGATTCTGAAAGTTATTGCGATAGTTAGACTCTTTTAGTTGCTTGGGAATCGTCGATTGAAGATGGGCATGTGAAACTGCGAAAAAAAATTTGAGAGCGTAGGACGGCTGCCGAAAGTCTGCGTAAAAACGCCTCCCGGGCCTAAAGTTTCATCGTGCAAAATTCCCGGTGGTGTTATTATGAAACTAGAATATATTCCGCAGATTCTGAAAGTTATTGCGATAGTTAGACTCTTTTAGTTGCTTGGGAATCGTCGATTGAAGATGGGCATGTGAAACTGCGAAAAAAAATTTGAGAGCGTAGGACGGCTGCCGAAAGTCTGCGTAAAAACGCCCCCCGGGCCTAAAGTTTCACCGTGCAAATTTCCCGGTGATGTTATTATGAAACTAGAATATATTTCGCAGATTCTGAAAGTTATTGCGATAGTTAGACTCTTTTAGTTGCTTGGGAATCGTCGTTTGAAGATGGGCATGTGAAACTGCGAAAAAAAATTTGAGAGCGTAGGACGGCTGCCGAAAGTCTGCGTAAAAACGCCCCCCGGGCCTAAAGTTTCACCGTGCAAATTTCCCGGTGATGTTATTATGAAACTAGAATATATTCCGCAGATTCTGAAAGTTATTGCGATAGTTAGACTCTTTTAGTTGCTTGGGAATCGTCGTTTGAAGATGGGCATGTGAAACTGCGAAAAAAAATTTGAGAGCGTAGGACGGCTGCCGAAAGTCTGCGTAAAAACGCCCCCCGGGCCTAAAGTTTCACCGTGCAAAATTCCCGGTGATGTTATTATGAAACTAGAATATATTCCGCAGATTCTGAAAGTTATTGCGATAGTTAGACTCTTTTAGTTGCTTGGGAATCGTCGTTTGAAGATGGGCATGTGAAACTGCGAAAAAAAATTTGAGAGCGTAGGACGGCTGCCGAAAGTCTGCGTAAAAACGCCCCCCGGGCCTAAAGTTTCACCGTGCAAAATTCCCGGTGGTGTTATTATGAAACTAGAATATATTTCGCAGATTCTGAAAGTTATTGCGATAGTTAGACTCTTTTAGTTGCTTGGGAATCGTCATTTGAAGATGGGCATGTGAAACTGCGAAAAAAAATTTGAGAGCGTAGGACGGCTGCCGAAAGTCTGCGTAAAAACGCCCCCCGGGCCTAAAGTTTCACCGTGCAAAATTCCCGGTGATGTTATTATGAAACTAGAATATATTCCGCAGATTCTGAAAGTTATTGCGATAGTTAGACTCTTTTAGTTGCTTGGGAATCGTCGTTTGAAGATGGGCATGTGAAACTGCGAAAAAAAATTTGAGAGCGTAGGACGGCTGCCGAAAGTCTGCGTAAAAACGCCCCCCGGGCCTAAAGTTTCACCGTGCAAATTTCCCGGTGATGTTATTATGAAACTAGAATATATTCCGCAGATTCTGAAAGTTATTGCGATAGTTAGACTCTTTTAGTTGCTTGGGAATCGTCGTTTGAAGATGGGCATGTGAAACTGCGAAAAAAAATTTGAGAGCGTAGGACGGCTGCCGAAAGTCTGCGTAAAAACGCCCCCCGGGCCTAAAGTTTCACCGTGCAAATTTCCCGGTGATGTTATTATGAAACTAGAATATATTCCGCAGATTCTGAAAGTTATTGCGATAGTTAGACTCTTTTAGTTGCTTGGTAATCGTCGTTTGAAGATGGGCATGTGAAACTGCGAAAAAAAAATTGAGAGCGTAGGACGGCTGCCGAAAGTCTGCGTAAAAACGCCCCCCGGGCCTAAAGTTTCACCGTGCAAAATTCCCGGTGATGTTATTATGAAACTAGTATATATTCCGCAGATTCTGAAAGTTATTGCGATGGTTAGACTCTTTTAGTTGCTTGGGAATCGTCGTTTGAAGATGGGCATGTGAAACTGCGAAAAAAAATTTGAGAGCGTAGGACGGCTGCCGAAAGTCTGCGTAAAAACGCCCCCCGGGCCTAAAGTTTCACCGTGCAAAATTCCCGGTGGTGTTATTATGAAACTAGAATATATTCCGCAGATTCTGAAAGTTATTGCGATAGTTAGACTCTTTTAGTTGCTTGGGAATCGTCGTTTGAAGATGGGCATGTGAAACTGCGAAAAAAAATTTGAGAGCGTAGGACGGCTGCCGAAAGTCTGCGTAAAAACGCCCCCCGGGCCTAAAGTTTCACCGTGCAAAATTCCCGGTGATGTTATTATGAAACTAGAATATATTCCGCAGATTCTGAAAGTTATTGCGATAGTTAGACTCTTTTAGTTGCTTGGGAATCGTCGTTTGAAGATGGGCATGTGAAACTGCGAAAAAAAATTTGAGAGCGTAGGACGGCTGCCGAAAGTCTGCGTAAAAACGCCCCCCGGGCCTAAAGTTTCACCGTGCAAAATTCCCGGTGGTGTTATTATGAAACTAGAATATATTTCGCAGATTCTGAAAGTTATTGCGATAGTTAGACTCTTTTAGTTGCTTGGGAATCGTCATTTGAAGATGGGCATGTGAAACTGCGAAAAAAAATTTGAGAGCGTAGGACGGCTGCCGAAAGTCTGCGTAAAAACGCCCCCCGGGCCTAAAGTTTCACCGTGCAAAATTCCCGGTGATGTTATTATGAAACTAGAATATATTCCGCAGATTCTGAAAGTTATTGCGATAGTTAGACTCTTTTAGTTGCTTGGGAATCGTCGTTTGAAGATGGGCATGTGAAACTGCGAAAAAAAATTTGAGAGCGTAGGACGGCTGCCGAAAGTCTGCGTAAAAACGCCCCCCGGGCCTAAAGTTTCACCGTGCAAATTTCCCGGTGATGTTATTATGAAACTAGAATATATTCCGCAGATTCTGAAAGTTATTGCGATAGTTAGACTCTTTTAGTTGCTTGGGAATCGTCGTTTGAAGATGGGCATGTGAAACTGCGAAAAAAAATTTGAGAGCGTAGGACGGCTGCCGAAAGTCTGCGTAAAAACGCCCCCCGGGCCTAAAGTTTCACCGTGCAAATTTCCCGGTGATGTTATTATGAAACTAGAATATATTCCGCAGATTCTGAAAGTTATTGCGATAGTTAGACTCTTTTAGTTGCTTGGGAATCGTCGTTTGAAGATGGGCATGTGAAACTGCGAAAAAAAAATTGAGAGCGTAGGACGGCTGCCGAAAGTCTGCGTAAAAACGCCCCCCGGGCCTAAAGTTTCACCGTGCAAAATTCCCGGTGATGTTATTATGAAACTAGAATATATTCCGCAGATTCTGAAAGTTATTGCGATAGTTAGACTCTTTTAGTTGCTTGGGAATCGTCGTTTGAAGATGGGCATGTGAAACTGCGAAAAAAAATTTGAGAGCGTAGGACGGCTGCCGAAAGTCTGCGTAAAAACGCCCCCCGGGCCTAAAGTTTCACCGTGCAAAATTCCCGGTGGTGTTATTATGAAACTAGAATATATTCCGCAGATTCTGAAAGTTATTGCGATAGTTAGACTCTTTTAGTTGCTTGGGAATCGTCGTTTGAAGATGGGCATGTGAAACTGCGAAAAAAAATTTGAGAGCGTAGGACGGCTGCCGAAAGTCTGCGTAAAAACGCCCCCCGGGCCTAAAGTTTCACCGTGCAAATTTCCCGGTGATGTTATTATGAAACTAGAATATATTCCGCAGATTCTGAAAGTTATTGCGATAGTTAGACTCTTTTAGTTGCTTGGGAATCGTCGTTTGAAGATGGGCATGTGAAACTGCGAAAAAAAATTTGAGAGCGTAGGACGGCTGCCGAAAGTCTGCGTAAAAACGCCCCCCGGGCCTAAAGTTTCACCGTGCAAAATTCCCGGTGATGTTATTATGAAACTAGAATATATTCCGCAGATTCTGAAAGTTATTGCGATAGTTAGACTCTTTTAGTTGCTTGGGAATCGTCGTTTGAAGATGGGCATGTGAAACTGCGAAAAAAAATTTGAGAGCGTAGGACGGCTGCCGAAAGTCTGCGTAAAAACGCCCCCCGGGCCTAAAGTTTCACCGTGCAAATTTCCCGGTGATGTTATTATGAAACTAGAATATATTCCGCAGATTCTGAAAGTTATTGCGATAGTTAGACTCTTTTAGTTGCTTGGGAATCGTCGTTTGAAGATGGGCATGTGAAACTGCGAAAAAAAAATTGAGAGCGTAGGACGGCTGCCGAAAGTCTGCGTAAAAACGCCCCCCGGGCCTAAAGTTTCACCGTGCAAAATTCCCGGTGATGTTATTATGAAACTAGAATATATTCCGCAGATTCTGAAAGTTATTGCGATAGTTAGACTCTTTTAGTTGCTTGGGAATCGTCGTTTGAAGATGGGCATGTGAAACTGCGAAAAAAAATTTGAGAGCGTAGGACGGCTGCCGAAAGTCTGCGTAAAAACGCCCCCCGGGCCTAAAGTTTCACCGTGCAAAATTCCCGGTCGTGTTATTATGAAACTAGAATATATTCCGCAGATTCTGAAAGTTATTGCGATAGTTAGACTCTTTTAGTTGCTTGGGAATCGTCGTTTGAAGATGGGCATGTGAAACTGCGAAAAAAAATTTGAGAGCGTAGGACGGCTGCCGAAAGTCTGCGTAAAAACGCCCCCCGGGCCTAAAGTTTCACCGTGCAAAATTCCCGGTGATGTTATTATGAAACTAGAATATATTCCGCAGATTCTGAAAGTTATTGCGATAGTTAGACTCTTTTAGTTGCTTGGGAATCGTCGTTTGAAGATGGGCATGTGAAACTGCGAAAAAAAATTTGAGAGCGTAGGACGGCTGCCGAAAGTCTGCGTAAAAACGCCCCCCGGGCCTAAAGTTTCACCGTGCAAAATTCCCGGTGGTGTTATTATGAAACTAGAATATATTTCGCAGATTCTGAAAGTTATTGCGATAGTTAGACTCTTTTAGTTGCTTGGGAATCGTCATTTGAAGATGGGCATGTGAAACTGCGAAAAAAAATTTGAGAGCGTAGGACGGCTGCCGAAAGTCTGCGTAAAAACGCCCCCCGGGCCTAAAGTTTCACCGTGCAAAATTCCCGGTGATGTTATTATGAAACTAGAATATATTCCGCAGATTCTGAAAGTTATTGCGATAGTTAGACTCTTTTAGTTGCTTGGGAATCGTCGTTTGAAGATGGGCATGTGAAACTGCGAAAAAAAATTTGAGAGCGTAGGACGGCTGCCGAAAGTCTGCGTAAAAACGCCCCCCGGGCCTAAAGTTTCACCGTGCAAATTTCCCGGTGATGTTATTATGAAACTAGAATATATTCCGCAGATTCTGAAAGTTATTGCGATAGTTAGACTCTTTTAGTTGCTTGGGAATCGTCGTTTGAAGATGGGCATGTGAAACTGCGAAAAAAAATTTGAGAGCGTAGGACGGCTGCCGAAAGTCTGCGTAAAAACGCCCCCCGGGCCTAAAGTTTCACCGTGCAAATTTCCCGGTGATGTTATTATGAAACTAGAATATATTCCGCAGATTCTGAAAGTTATTGCGATAGTTAGACTCTTTTAGTTGCTTGGGAATCGTCGTTTGAAGATGGGCATGTGAAACTGCGAAAAAAAAATTGAGAGCGTAGGACGGCTGCCGAAAGTCTGCGTAAAAACGCCCCCCGGGCCTAAAGTTTCACCGTGCAAAATTCCCGGTGATGTTATTATGAAACTAGAATATATTCCGCAGATTCTGAAAGTTATTGCGATAGTTAGACTCTTTTAGTTGCTTGGGAATCGTCGTTTGAAGATGGGCATGTGAAACTGCGAAAAAAAATTTGAGAGCGTAGGACGGCTGCCGAAAGTCTGCGTAAAAACGCCCCCCGGGCCTAAAGTTTCACCGTGCAAAATTCCCGGTGGTGTTATTATGAAACTAGAATATATTCCGCAGATTCTGAAAGTTATTGCGATAGTTAGACTCTTTTAGTTGCTTGGGAATCGTCGTTTGAAGATGGGCATGTGAAACTGCGAAAAAAAATTTGAGAGCCTAGGACGGCTGCCGAAAGTCTGCGTAAAAACGCCCCCCGGGCCTAAAGTTTCACCGTGCAAATTTCCCGGTGATGTTATTATGAAACTAGAATATATTCCGCAGATTCTGAAAGTTATTGCGATAGTTAGACTCTTTTAGTTGCTTGGGAATCGTCGTTTGAAGATGGGCATGTGAAACTGCGAAAAAAAATTTGAGAGCGTAGGACGGCTGCCGAAAGTCTGCGTAAAAACGCCCCCCGGGCCTAAAGTTTCACCGTGCAAAATTCCCGGTGATGTTATTATGAAACTAGAATATATTCCGCAGATTCTGAAAGTTATTGCGATAGTTAGACTCTTTTAGTTGCTTGGGAATCGTCGTTTGAAGATGGGCATGTGAAACTGCGAAAAAAAATTTGAGAGCGTAGGACGGCTGCCGAAAGTCTGCGTAAAAACGCCCCCCGGGCCTAAAGTTTCACCGTGCAAAATTCCCGGTGATGTTATTATGAAACTAGAATATATTCCGCAGATTCTGAAAGTTATTGCGATAGTTAGACTCTTTTAGTTGCTTGGGAATCGTCGTTTGAAGATGGGCATGTGAAACTGCGAAAAAAATTTTGAGAGCGTAGGGCGGCTGCCGAAAGTCTGCGTAAAAACGCTCCCCGGGCCTAAAGTTTCACCGTGCAAAATTCCCGGTGGTGTTATTATGAAACTAGAATATATTCCGCAGATTCTGAAAGTTATTGCGATAGTTAGACTCTTTTAGTTGCTTGGGAATCGTCGTTTGAAGATGGGCATGTGAAACTGCGAAAAAAAATTTGAGAGCGTAGGACGGCTGCCGAAAGTCTGCGTAAAAACGCCCCCCGGGCCTAAAGTTTCACCGTGCAAATTTCCCGGTGATGTTATTATGAAACTAGAATATATTCCGCAGATTCTGAAAGTTATTGCGATAGTTACACTCTTTTAGTTGCTTGGGAATCGTCGTTTGAAGATGGGCATGTGAAACTGCGAAAAAAAATTTGAGAGCGTAGGACGGCTGCCGAAAGTCTGCGTAAAAACGCCCCCCGGGCCTAAAGTTTCACCGTGCAAAATTCCCGGTGATGTTATTATGAAACTAGAATATATTCCGCAGATTCTGAAAGTTATTGCGATAGTTAGACTCTTTTAGTTGCTTGGGAATCGTCGTTTGAAGATGGGCATGTGAAACTGCGAAAAAAAATTTGAGAGCGTAGGACGGCTGCCGAAAGTCTGCGTAAAAACGCCCCCCGGGCCTAAAGTTTCACCGTGCAAAATTCCCGGTGATGTTATTATGAAACTAGAATATATTCCGCAGATTCTGAAAGTTATTGCGATAGTTAGACTCTTTTAGTTGCTTGGGAATCGTCGTTTGAAGATGGGCATGTGAAACTGCGAAAAAAATTTTGAGAGCGTAGGACGGCTGCCGAAAGTCTGCGTAAAAACGCCCCCCGGGCCTAAAGTTTCACCGTGCAAAATTCCCGGTGGTGTTATTATGAAACTAGAATATATTCCGCAGATTCTGAAAGGTATTGCGATAGTTAGACTCTTTTAGTTGCTTGGGAATCGTCGTTTGAAGATGGGCATGTGAAACTGCGAAAAAAAATTTGAGAGCGTAGGACGGCTGCCGAAAGTCTGCGTAAAAACGCCCCCCGGGCCTAAAGTTTCACCGTGCAAATTTCCCGGTGATGTTATTATGAAACTAGAATATATTCCGCAGATTCTGAAAGTTATTGCGATAGTTAGACTCTTCTAGTTGCTTGGGAATCGTCGTTTGAAGATGGGCATGTGAAACTGCGAAAAAAAATTTTAGAGCGTAGGACGGCTGCCGAAAGTCTGCGTAAAAACGCCCCCCGGGCCTAAAGTTTCACCGTGGAAAATTCCCGGTGATGTTATTATGAAACTAGAATATATTCCGCAGATTCTGAAAGTTATTGCGATAGTTAGACTCTTTTAGTTGCTTGGGAATCGTCGTTTGAAGATGGGCATGTGAAACTGCGAAAAAAAATTTGAGAGCGTAGGACGGCTGCCGAAAGTCTGCGTAAAAACGCCCCCCGGGCCTAAAGTTTCACCGTGCAAAATTCCCGGTGATGTTATTATGAAACTAGAATATATTCCGCAGATTCTGAAAGTTATTGCGATAGTTAGACTCTTTTAGTTGCTTGGGAATCCTCGTTTGAAGATGGGCGTGTGAAACTGCTAAAAAAATTTTGAGAGCGTAGGACGGCTGCCGAAAGTCTGCGTAAAAACGCCCCCTGGGCCTAAAGTTTCACCGTGCAAAATTCCCGGTGGTGTTATTATGAAACTAGAATATATTCCGCAGATTCTGAAAGGTATTGCGATAGTTAGACTCTTTTAGTTGCTTGGGAATCGTCGTTTGAAGATGGGCATGTGAAACTGCGAAAAAAAATTTGAGAGCGTAGGACGGCTGCCGAAAGTCTGCGTAAAAACGCCCCCCGGGCCTAAAGTTTCACCGTGCAAATTTCCCGGTGATGTTATTATGAAACTAGAATATATTCCGCAGATTCTGAAAGTTATTGCGATAGTTAGACTCTTCTAGTTGCTTGGGAATCGTCGTTTGAAGATGGGCATGTGAAACTGCGAAAAAAAATTTGAGAGCGTAGGACGGCTGCCGAAAGTCTGCGTAAAAACGCCCCCCGGGCCTAAAGTTTCACCGTGGAAAATTCCCGGTGATGTTATTATGAAACTAGAATATATTCCGCAGATTCTGAAAGTTATTGCGATAGTTAGACTCTTTTAGTTGCTTGGGAATCGTCGTTTGAAGATGGGCATGTGAAACTGCGAAAAAAAATTTGAGAGCGTAGGACGGCTGCCGAAAGTCTGCGTAAAAACGCCCCCCGGGCCTAAAGTTTCACCGTGCAAAATTCCCGGTGATGTTATTATGAAACTAGAATATATTCCGCAGATTCTGAAAGTTATTGCGATAGTTAGACTCTTTTAGTTGCTTGGGAATCCTCGTTTGAAGATGGGCGTGTGAAACTGCTAAAAAAATTTTGAGAGCGTAGGACGGCTGCCGAAAGTCTGCGTAAAAACGCCCCCCGGGCCTAAAGTTTCACCGTGCAAAATTCCCGGTGGTGTTATTATGAAACTAGAATATATTCCGCAGATTCTGAAAGTTATTGCGATAGTTAGACTCTTTTAGTTGCTTGGGAATCGTCGTTTGAAGATGGGCATGTGAAACTGCGAAAAAAAATTTGAGAGCGTAGGACGGCTGCCGAAAGTCTGCGTAAAATCGCCCCCCGGGCCTAAAGTTTCACCGTGCAAATTTCCCGGTGATGTTATTATGAAACTAGAATATATTCCGCAGATTCTGAAAGTTATTGCGATAGTTAGACTCTTTTAGTTGCTTGGGAATCGTCGTTTGAAGATGGGCATGTGAAACTGCGAAAAAAAATTTGAGAGCGTAGGACGGCTGCCGAAAGTCTGCGTAAAAACGCCCCCCTGGCCTAAAGTTTCACCGTGCAAAATTCCCGGTGATGTTATTATGAAACTAGAATATATTCCGCAGATTCTGAAAGTTATTGCGATAGTTAGACTCTTTTAGTTGCTTGGGAATCGTCGTTTGAAGATGGGCATGTGAAACTGCGAAAAAAAATTTAAGAGCGTAGGACGGCTGCCGAAAGTCTGCGTAAAAACGCCCCCCGGGCCTAAAGTTTCACCGTGCAAAATTCCCGGTGGGGTTATTATGAAACTAGAATATATTCCGCAGATTCTGAAAGTTATTGCGATAGTTAGACTCTTTTAGTTGCTTGGGAATCGTCGTTTGAAGATGGGCATGTGAAACTGCGAAAAAAAATTTGAGAGCGTAGGACGGCTGCCGAAAGTCTGCGTAAAAACGCCCCCCGGGCCTAAAGTTTCACCGTGCAAAATTCCCGGTGGTGTTATTATGAAACTAGAATATATTCCGCAGATTCTGAAAGTTATTGCTATAGTTAGACTCTTTTAGTTGCTTGGGAATCGTCGTTTGAAGATGGGCATGTGAAACTGCGAAAAAAAATTTGAGAGCGTAGGACGGCTGCCGAAAGTCTGCGTAAAAACGCCCCCCGGGCCTAAAGTTTCACCGTGCAAAATTCCCGGTGATGTTATTATGAAACTAGAATATATTCCGCAGATTCTGAAAGTTATTGCGATAGTTAGACTCTTTTAGTTGCTTGGGAATCCTCGTTTGAAGATGGGCGTGTGAAACTGCTAAAAAAATTTTGAGAGCGTAGGACGGCTGCCGAAAGTCTGCGTAAAAACGCCCCCTGGGCCTAAAGTTTCACCGTGCAAAATTCCCGGTGGTGTTATTATGAAACTAGAATATATTCCGCAGATTCTGAAAGGTATTGCGATAGTTAGACTCTTTTAGTTGCTTGGGAATCGTCGTTTGAAGATGGGCATGTGAAACTGCGAAAAAAAATTTGAGAGCGTAGGACGGCTGCCGAAAGTCTGCGTAAAAACGCCCCCCGGGCCTAAAGTTTCACCGTGCAAATTTCCCGGTGATGTTATTATGAAACTAGAATATATTCCGCAGATTCTGAAAGTTATTGCGATAGTTAGACTCTTCTAGTTGCTTGGGAATCGTCGTTTGAAGATGGGCATGTGAAACTGCGAAAAAAAATTTGAGAGCGTAGGACGGCTGCCGAAAGTCTGCGTAAAAACGCCCCCCGGGCCTAAAGTTTCACCGTGGAAAATTCCCGGTGATGTTATTATGAAACTAGAATATATTCCGCAGATTCTGAAAGTTATTGCGATAGTTAGACTCTTTTAGTTGCTTGGGAATCGTCGTTTGAAGATGGGCATGTGAAACTGCGAAAAAAAATTTGAGAGCGTAGGACGGCTGCCGAAAGTCTGCGTAAAAACGCCCCCCGGGCCTAAAGTTTCACCGTGCAAAATTCCCGGTGATGTTATTATGAAACTAGAATATATTCCGCAGATTCTGAAAGTTATTGCGATAGTTAGACTCTTTTAGTTGCTTGGGAATCCTCGTTTGAAGATGGGCGTGTGAAACTGCTAAAAAAATTTTGAGAGCGTAGGACGGCTGCCGAAAGTCTGCGTAAAAACGCCCCCCGGGCCTAAAGTTTCACCGTGCAAAATTCCCGGTGGTGTTATTATGAAACTAGAATATATTCCGCAGATTCTGAAAGTTATTGCGATAGTTAGACTCTTTTAGTTGCTTGGGAATCGTCGTTTGAAGATGGGCATGTGAAACTGCGAAAAAAAATTTGAGAGCGTAGGACGGCTGCCGAAAGTCTGCGTAAAATCGCCCCCCGGGCCTAAAGTTTCACCGTGCAAATTTCCCGGTGATGTTATTATGAAACTAGAATATATTCCGCAGATTCTGAAAGTTATTGCGATAGTTAGACTCTTTTAGTTGCTTGGGAATCGTCGTTTGAAGATGGGCATGTGAAACTGCGAAAAAAAATTTGAGAGCGTAGGACGGCTGCCGAAAGTCAGCGTAAAAACGCCCCCCTGGCCTAAAGTTTCACCGTGCAAAATTCCCGGTGATGTTATTATGAAACTAGAATATATTCCGCAGATTCTGAAAGTTATTGCGATAGTTAGACTCTTTTAGTTGCTTGGGAATCGTCGTTTGAAGATGGGCATGTGAAACTGCGAAAAAAAATTTAAGAGCGTAGGACGGCTGCCGAAAGTCTGCGTAAAAACGCCCCCCGGGCCTAAAGTTTCACCGTGCAAAATTCCCGGTGGGGTTATTATGAAACTAGAATATATTCCGCAGATTCTGAAAGTTATTGCGATAGTTAGACTCTTTTAGTTGCTTGGGAATCGTCGTTTGAAGATGGGCATGTGAAACTGCGAAAAAAAATTTGAGAGCGTAGGACGGCTGCCGAAAGTCTGCGTAAAAACGCCCCCCGGGCCTAAAGTTTCACCGTGCAAAATTCCCGGTGGTGTTATTATGAAACTAGAATATATTCCGCAGATTCTGAAAGTTATTGCTATAGTTAGACTCTTTTAGTTGCTTGGGAATCGTCGTTTGAAGATGGGCATGTGAAACTGCGAAAAAAAATTTGAGAGCGTAGGACGGCTGCCGAAAGTCTGCGTAAAAACGCCCCCCGGGCCTAAAGTTTCACCGTGCAAAATTCCCGGTGATGTTATTATGAAACTAGAATATATTCCGCAGATTCTGAAAGTTATTGCGATAGTTAGACTCTTTTAGTTGCTTGGGAATCGTCGTTTGAAGATGGGCACGTGAAACTGCGAAAAAAAATTTGAGAGCGTAGGACGGCTGCCGAAAGTCTGCGTAAAAACGCCCCCCGGGCCTAAAGTTTCACCGTGCAAAATTCCCGGTGATGTTATTATGAAACTAGAATATATTCCGCAGATTCTGAAAGTTATTGCGATAGTTAGACTCTTTTAGTTGCTTGGGAATCGTCGTTTGAAGATGGGCATGTGAAACTGCGAAAAAAATTTTGAGAGCGTAGGACGGCTGCCGAAAGTCTGCGTAAAAACGCCCCCCGGGCCTAAAGTTTCACCGTGCAAATTTCCCGGTGATGTTATTATGAAACTAGAATATATTCCGCAGATTCTGAAAGTTATTGCGATAGTTAGACTCTTTTAGTTGCTTGGGAATCGTCGTTTGAAGATGGGCATGTGAAACTGCGAAAAAAATTTTGAGAGCGTAGGACGGCTGTCGAAAGTCTGCCCCCCGGGCCTAAAGTTTCACCGTGCAAAATTCCCGGTGATGTTATTATGAAACTAGAATATATTCCGCAGATTCTGAAAGTTATTGCGATAGTTAGACTCTTTTAGTTGCTTGGGAATCGTCGTTTGAAGATGGGCATGTGAAACTGCGAAAAAAATTTTGAGAGCGTAGGACGGCTGCCGAAAGTCTGCGTAAAAACGCCCCCCGGGCCTAAAGTTTCACCGTGCAAATTTCCCGGTGATGTTATTATGAAACTAGAATATATTCCGCAGATTCTGAAAGTTATTGCGATAGTTAGACTCTTTTAGTTGCTTGGGAATCGTCGTTTGAAGATGGGCATGTGAAACTGCGAAAAAAATTTTGAGAGCGTAGGACGGCTGTCGAAAGTCTGCCCCCCGGGCCTAAAGTTTCACCGTGCAAAATTCCCGGTGATGTTATTATGAAACTAGAATATATTCCGCAGATTCTGAAAGTTATTGCGATAGTTAAACTCTTTTAGTTGCTTGGGAATCGTCGTTTGAAGATGGGCATGTGAAACTGCGAAAAAAAATTTGAGAGCGTAGGACGGCTGCCGAAAGTCTGCGTAAAAACGCCCCCCGGGCCTAAAGTTTCACCGTGCAAAATTCCCGGTGGTGTTATTATGAAACTAGAATATATTCCGCAGATTCTGAAAGTTATTGCGATAGTTAGACTCTTTTAGTTGCTTGGGAATCGTCGTTTGAAGATGGGCATGTGAAACTGCGAAAAAAAATTTGAGAGCGTAGGACGGCTGCCGAAAGTCTGCGTAAAAACGCCCCCCGGGCCTAAAGTTTCACCGTGCAAATTTCCCGGTGGTGTTATTATGAAACTAGAATATATTCCGCAGATTCTGAAAGTTATTGCGATAGTTAGACTCTTTTAGTTGCTTGGGAATCGTCGTTTGAAGATGGGCATGTGAAACTGCGAAAAAAAATTTGAGAGCGTAGGACGGCTGCCGAAAGTCTGCGTAAAAACGCCCCCCGGGCCTAAAATTTCACCGTGCAAAATTCCCGGTGATGTTATTATGAAACTAGAATATATTCCGCAGATTCTGAAAGTTATTGCGATAGTTAGACTCTTTTAGTTGCTTGGGAATCGTCGTTTGAAGATGGGCATGTGAAACTGCGAAAAAAAATTTGAGAGCGTAGGACGGCTGCCGAAAGTCTGCGTAAAAACGCCCCCCGGGCCTAAAGTTTCACCGTGCAAAATTCCCGGTGGTGTTATTATGAAACTAGAATATATTCCGCAGATTCTGAAAGTTATTGCGATAGTTAGACTCTTTTAGTTGCTTGGGAATCGTCGTTTGAAGATGGGCATGTGAAACTGCGAAAAAAAATTTGAGAGCGTAGGACGGCTGCCGAAAGTCTGCGTAAAAACGCCCCCCGGGCCTAAAGTTTCACCGTGCAAAATTCCCGGTGATGTTATTATGAAACTAGAATATATTCCGCAGATTCTGAAAGTTATTGCGATAGTTAGACTCTTTTAGTTGCTTGGGAATCGTCGTTTGAACATGGGCATGTGAAACTGCGAAAAAAAATTTGAGAGCGTAGGACGGCTGCCGAAAGTCTGCGTAAAAACGCCCCCCGGGCCTAAAGTTTCACCGTGCAAATTTCCCGGTGATGTTATTATGAAACTAGAATATATTCCGCAGATTCTGAAATTTATTGCGATAGTTAGACTCTTTTAGTTGCTTGGGAATCGTCGTTTGAAGATGGGCATGTGAAACTGCGAAAAAAAATTTGAGAGCGTAGGACGGCTGCCGAAAGTCTGCGTAAAAACGCCCCCCGGGCCTAAAGTTTCACCGTGCAAAATTCCCGGCGATGTTATTATGAAACTAGAATATATTCCGCAGATTCTGAAAGTTATTGCGATAGTTAGACTCTTTTAGTTGCTTGGGAATCGTCGTTTGAAGATGGGCATGTGAAACTGCGAAAAAAAATTTGAGAGCGTAGGACGGCTGCCGAAAGTCTGCGTAAAAACGCCCCCCGGGCCTAAAGTTTCACCGTGCAAAATTCCCGGTGATGTTATTATGAAACTAGAATATATTCCGCAGATTCTGAAAGTTATTGCGATAGTTAGACTCTTTTAGTTGCTTGGGAATCGTCGTTTGAAGATGGGCATGTGAAACTGCGAAAAAAAATTTGAGAGCGTAGGACGGCTGCCGAAAGTCTGCGTAAAAACGCCCCCCGGGCCTAAAGTTTCACCGTGCAAAATTCCCGGTTGTGTTATTATGAAACTAGAATATATTCCGCAGATTCTGAAAGTTATTGCGATAGTTAGACTCTTTTAGTTGCTTGGGAATCGTCGTTTGAAGATGGGCATGTGAAACTGCGAAAAAAAATTTGAGAGCGTAGGACGGCTGCCGAAAGTCTGCGTAAAAACGCCCCCCGGGCCTAAAGTTTCACCGTGCAAATTTCCCGGTGATGTTATTATGAAACTAGAATATATTCCGCAGATTCTGAAAGTTATTGCGATAGTTAGACTCTTTTAGTTGCTTGGGAATCGTCGTTTGAAGATGGGCATGTGAAACTGCGAAAAAAAATTTGAGAGCGTAGGACGGCTGCCGAAAGTCTGCGTAAAAACGCCCCCCGGGCCTAAAGTTTCACCGAGCAAAATTCCCGGTGATGTTATTATGAAACTAGAATATATTCCGCAGATTCTGAAAGTTATTGCGATAGTTAGATTCTTTTAGTTGCTTGGGAATCGTCGTTTGAAGATGGGCATGTGAAACTGCGAAAAAAAATTTGAGAGCGTAGGACGGCTGCCGAAAGTCTGCGTAAAAACGCCCCCCGGGCCTAAAGTTTCACCGTGCAAAATTCCCGGTGATGTTATTATGAAACTAGAATGTATTCCGCAGATTCTGAAAGTTATTGCGATAGTTAGACTCTTTTAGTTGCTTGGGAATCGTCGTTTGAAGATGGGCATGTGAAACTGCGAAAAAAAATTTGAGAGCGTAGGACGGCTGCCGAAAGTCTGCGTAAAAACGCCCCCCGGGCCTAAAGTTTCACCGTGCAAAATTCCCGGTGGTGTTATTATGAAACTAGAATATATTCCGCAGATTCTGAAAGTTATTGCGATAGTTAGACTCTTTTAGTTGCTTGGGAATCGTCGTTTGAAGAAGGGCATGTGAAACTGCGAAAAAAAATTTGAGAGCGTAGGACGGCTGCCGAAAGTCTGCGTAAAAACGCCCCCCGGTACTAAAGTTTCACCGTGCAAATTTCCCGGTGATGTTATTATGAAACTAGAATATATTCCGCAGATTCTGAAAGTTATTGCGATAGTTAGACTCTTTTAGTTGCTTGGGAATCGTCGTTTGAAGATGGGCATGTGAAACTGCGAAAAAATATTTGAGAGCGTAGGACGGCTGCCGAAAGTCTGCGTAAAAACGCCCCCCGGGCCTAAAGTTTCACCGTGCAAAATTCCCGGTGATATTATTATGAAACTGGAATATATTCCGCAGATTCTGAAAGTTATTGCGATAGTTAGACTCTTTTAGTTGCTTGGGAATCGTCGTTTGAAGATGGGCATGTGAAACTGCGAAAAAAAATTTGAGAGCGTAGGACGGCTGCCGAAAGTCTGCGTAAAAACGCCCCCCGGGCCTAAAGTTTCACCGTGCAAAATTCCCGGTGATGTTATTATGAAACTAGAATATATTCCGCAGATTCTGAAAGTTATTGCGATAGTTAGACTCTTTTAGTTGCTTGGGAATCGTCGTTTGAAGATGGGCATGTGAAACTGCGAAAAAAATTTTGAGAGCGTAGGACGGCTGCCGAAAGTCTGCGTAAAAACGGCCCCCGGGCCTAAAGTTTCACCGTGCAAAATTTCCGGTGGTGTTATTATGAAACTAGAACATATTCCGCAGATTCTGAAAGTTATTGCGATATTTAGACTCTTTTAGTTGCTTGGGAATCGTCGTTTGAAGATGGGCATGTGAAACTGCGAAAAAAAATTTGAGAGCGTAGGACGGCTGCCGAAAGTCTGCGTAAAAACGCCCCCCAGGCCTAAAGTTTCACCGTGCAAATTTCCCGGTGATGTTATTATGAAACTAGAATATATTCCGCATGTAGTTTATTGGTCTAATCTAAACCTGTAGATGGCGCTGCGCGCCGATATTAATGTTCTGTTTCTTTTTTTCTCTTTAGTGTGTTCTTCGTGTTCGTTTATGTTGTATGTAATAAATGTATGTGTCTAAATGGTATCATTAATTACGTTTTAAGACTTCAATCGACTCCAATGAATAGAAAGGAATCTACAGAGGCCGGCAGTCCCCACGAATCTGGACCGATAAGGTAAGATATTTACCTTATTTAAATATAATATTCTGAAATGTTTATTAATCATTATATATGAAGGATATATCTGAAATGAGTCGCCAAAGTAGCGACGTATGTGCTTGAATGATGATTTTTATAAAGTCGTTAAGAATTTTAGCGACACAATTATTGGCGCCCGAACAGGGACTGCCAGGCCCTTAAATATGATTTTAAGCTGTTACTTATACTATAGTCCAAATTTGTAAATTAAATCAATATGGCTGTCGAACTTGAAAAATTGAAGAGAAAAAGATCTACCCTAAAAGGATTATGTACGAAACTGATTAATACAATAAATATAAAATTAAATGAACCCGACGAAGGGTTAAATGTTTTCGAATTAGAATCTCAGTTAGAAAAACTGCAAGTAAAGAATAACGAAATTATAGAAGTTGAAGATCAAATTGAGGCCAAAATCACGGATCTCAACGAGCTACAAACCGAAATAGAAACGAGACAAGAATACAGAGATTCAATTATTGATGTAAAAGCTCAAATTATCAATAAGATAGAGAAAATTAAAAATTTAAACGTTACTCCGATCTTATCGCAGCCAAGAAATGAGCAAACAACCAATCTGCATTTAGAAAGAATTAATAATAGTTCTGTGAGACTACCCAAGTTATCAATTCCTGTTTATGACGGTTCTCCTGAAAACTGGATTGAATTTTGGAGCCAGTATGAGATTACAATACATAATAACAACAACATTTCTAACGTGCAGAAATTTGTGTATTTACGCAGCTTTTTAAAAGCCCAAGCTTTAACAGCTATTCAGGGTTTAGCACTTTCAGATCAAAATTACAATACTGCAATTGATTTATTAAAATCTAGATTCGGAAAAAAAGATATTATAATAAGATATAAAATTGACGCGTTATTAAATTTGAACCCTGTTAAATCTCCAAATCAAATTAAAGAATTACGCTTACTGCACGACGCCCTTGATATTAATATTAAATCTCTCGAAAATTTAGGTGTGGATTTAAAATCTTACGGAAATTTGTTATTTCCAATTGTTACAAAATTAATACCTACCAGTATTATGATAGACTATAATAAAATGAAAACAGAATCCGAGGAATGGGATGTACAAGATTTGTTAAAACATTTAAAATTAGAAGTTCAGACTAGGGAAAAAACCTTTTTATTTTTAAAACGCGAAGTAGAAACTCACAATAGCGGATATAAAAACTCAAATTCCAGATTTGATTCAAAATCATCGGAAAATAATAATAATAATAATGCTTACTACCGGAAATCTGGTTCGGGATATAAAAATTCTAACACAATGCAAAAGGCATCAGCCTTTAAATTAACTGTTAGTAAATGTATATTTTGTGTTGATGTAAATAACGATCATGACAGTAAAATGTGTAAATTAAATTTAGAGGATAAAAAATTGTCTTTACGCAAACAGGGAATCTGTTATTTATGTTTCAAAAGAGGTAAACATACCGCAAAATTCTGTTTATCGGGTCTCAAATGTGAGATATGTTCAGGAAAACACAATACATTAATTTGCTATAAGCAAAAATCGGAAACTCCAACGGCTCATATGAAAGATAAAAATCACATCGAACATACCCAAACAAATAATTCTGAGAACAGTGTTTGCGAAAATGATAATTCTGTATTGTCCTATAAGTGTCCTGTACAAAATCCGCTTGAGAATAATGAAATATATTTACAAACTTGCTTCGCAAGAATAACAAATAGTTCTAATTTAAACTCTCTAAAGTGTGCCGTATTATTCGATAATGCATCCCAAAGAAATTTCATAAACATATCACTCGCCCGTGAATTGAAATTGCCGGTGATTAGAAAAGAAACTCTATTAATCTATCCGTTTTCGTGTGAAAATCCCCAATCTAACGAATATTCAGTCGTAAATTTCGAATTGTCTCATTTAAAAAACCACAAACAGAAATGTTATGTAGAGGCATTGGTCGTAAATCAAATCTCTTTTACGAAGTTACAGATTTTGGATGACGCATCATTTCGAAACTTTTTGCTTTCGAGAGAGGGGGAAGGAAATAAAATTCCACAATTGCATTCGAAGGCTCCAGACATTCTTATTGGCGGCGGGTTATTTTGGAAACTGCAAAAAAATAAAAAGAAAATTAATCGTTCGTTGTTTGCTGTAAATACATTATTCGGATGGACATTGTCAGGGAACAACAATAATAATAATTCAGGAAACGATTCAGACAACTTAATTACTGGCGCCAGCGTGTTAAAAATTGAATGTGGTAACTCTTTTTGTTTACATGAAAACCATCCAAGCATGAAAATAAATGAGTCATCGGAATGTACGGGTAATGATTTGCAAAACTTGTGGTCGTTAGATCTTTTGGGAATAAATGATGATAAATTGATTTCTGCTTCCGATCAGGAAATAATAAATAAATTTGATAAACAGTTAGAATATAAACAGGGTCATTATGTTACTCATTTATTATGGAATGATCATGGTATTGACAAATTTGAGAATAATTTTGAAAACGCTAAACGCCAATTCAATTATTTGAGAAAAAGATTAAAAGCGGATAAATGGATTTTCGAGCAATATAGGCAGATAATCACAGAACAAGAACATCGAGGGATAGTTGAAGAATGCGGTCGTTCTGAAAGGGAATATTTTTCCCCACATCGTGCCGTTATTAGGAAGGAAAAACAAACATCAAAGGTACGAATTGTTTTTAATTGTTCCAGTAGAGTATCGGGGTGTAAATCTTTAAATGATTGTCTCGTAAAAGGGCCATGTCTTACACCACCAATTTTGGATGTAATTAATAGATTTCGAATGTTTAAGATTGCGTTTTGCGCAGATATTGAAAAGGCGTTTTTAATGATAGAAATCGCGGAACCCGATAGAAATTTTCTAAAGTTTTTATGGTTTGACGAGGATACCGAGAATTATAAAATAATGCGAATGACCAGAGCTACATTTGGTTGTACAACTTCTCCTTTCTTTTTAACGGCAACAATTAAGAAACACATTAAGGAATATAAGGAAATTTATCCGGATAGTTATGAAATGTTAAATTCAGCTTTGTTTGTGGACGATTTGCTTTATGGTTCAGACACCGTAAACGGTGCCTATGAATTAACTTCTACTGCAGTAAATATTTTAGCAAAGGCTGGAATGAAATTAAGAAAGTTTAGTACGAATTCACAGAAATTAAAGAACATGTGGGATAAAAATGATTCTTTTTCGGAGGTAAATAATGATAGTGTAATAAATATTCTTGGATTGGTGTGGGATAAAGATAGTGATAAATTAGGATTAGCTTTGAAATCTATAGTTGAAAATTTGGATATATCGGTATGTACGAAAAGATATGTATTACATACAGCTGCAAAATTTTTTGATCCTATTGGGATTATATCTCCCTTTTTAATTAGGATAAAGTGTTTTCTTCAAAGAATGTGGGAAAGAGGTATGGATTGGGATCACGAATTGCCGGATGATCTTAAGGGAATTTGGATAAAGTGGTGTAACGAAATTAAGGATTTATTAGAAATTCGAATAGATAGATGCTATTTCACGTATGTTGATTTGAAAAATTCGCGTGTAGAATTACACATTTTTTCAGATGCTTCACCACTTGCATATGGTTGTGTTGCATATTTTAGGGGTATCAGTAATGATAAAAAATGTTATGTAAGTATGATTATGTCAAAGGCTAGAGTTGCGCCGCTAAAGAAACTAACATTACCAAGATTGGAGTTAATGGGAGCGGTGATAGCAGCTAGAGTAGCGAAATATATTTGTGATATATTTAAGGAAATTAACATCGAGAAATTTTATTGGACAGATTCTACTATTGTTTTACACTGGGTGAAGGGATCGGCGAAACAATGGAAACCCTTTGTTAAAAATAGAGTAGTTGAAATTCAGGAATTGTCAGTACCCGAAAATTGGTCATATTGTAATACAAAGGATAATCCCGCAGATTTAGTTACTCGTGGTATTAGCGCAAATGCGTTAGTTAATAATGATTTTTGGTTTAAAGGTCCAAAATGGTTATCTGAGCTAAATGGTAAAGGTAATGACATTGGGGAAAAAGTAGACACGCAATATATTACCGAGGAAAAAAGGAAAACACCTGAAAAAATAATTCAGTTTAAAATCTGTATAGAAACAGTTGAACCAATATTGGATCTAGAAAAATATAGTAACATTTTAAGAGTCCTCAGAATTACGGCATGGATAAAGAGATTTCTTAACAACGCGAATCCTAAAAACGAGAAAGTTAGCGGTCCATTATCGGCAGAAGAAATTGGTAATGCGCAAACAATATGGGTTAAATATACACAGAAAATTAGTTTTCCGAATGAATTAAACTGTTTGGTAAATGGGGAACCTATTTCTAAAAATTCAAATTTAATTGAGTTTTCACCATTTTTGGATTCCGAAGGAATAATGCGCATCGGAGGAAGGCTTCAGAAATCAAATTATTCTTTTAACGAAAAACACCCGATCCTGTTGCCTTCAAAGGGTAAATTAATTGATTTGTTAATAAAAAATGCGCATGAAAAAGTTTTTCATTTTGGCATTAATGATACATTAGTACAATTACGGGAGGAATTTTGGGTAATCAAGGGCAGACAGGCAGTAAAAAGCGTATTAAGAAGATGCAGAATTTGCATAAAATTTAACTCTAGAGCTGGAGCCCAGATATCAGCTCCGTTACCTGCAGATCGTATCAATGAACAAAAGCCATTTGCAGTGATAGGCCTTGATTTTGCAGGCCCTTTATACATCCGAAATACGGATAGCAAAATATATATTTTGTTGTGCACATGCGCTATCACAAGAGCAGTGCACCTAGAATTGGTAGAGAACCTTTCTACAGAAACATTTATATTGGCCTTCAGAAGAATAGTAGCAAGGCGGGGTCTTTGCCATACGGTTTACTCCGACAACGCTCGAACTTTTCATCGAGCTGATATTGAGTTAAGGCACATCTGGAAAATAATCACCCATCCCGACGTTAAAGATTACTATAGTAGTAATAAAATAAAATGGAAGTTTATCATGGAAATGTCGCCATGGTGGGGAGGCTTCTATGAACGACTTGTGCGATCTGTAAAATCCGCCTTAAGAAAGGTGGTTGGCAAAACCACTTTAACACACACACAACTACATACAGTTATATGTGAAATTGAAGGGTCAATTAATTCCCGACCCATTACATATACATATGCAGACTCAGGAGAACCTTCCCCAATTACGCCAGCACACTTCTTGGTAGGTCAGCGACTTACTACCTTACCTATCGTGCATATGAAACCACATGAGCTTCCTGGAACTTCGGCAACATATATCAAACGGTTTAATCAAAAGGAAAGAATATTGGACCAGTTCTGGTCAAGGTGGAAGAAGGAATACCTTCTACAGCTTAAAAACGCCATGACAAGTCGACACTCCAGTATTCGTGAATATACTCCAAATGATGTTGTGTTAATCCACGATTCCAAATTGCCACGGCACTTGTGGAAATTGGGAGTAATTACACAGGTGTTTCCTGGTAGAGATGGAAAGGTTCGTTCTTGTGAGTTAAAAACTTCAACAGGTACAATGAGACGTCCTTTCCAGTTGATTTATCCTGTTGAGATTTTTGAAAAAGACTAAACAAACTTTAAAAAACTTTCATTTAAACTATGACATTTGTGTGAACTTACAATTTGAACTATGTTAGATATAGAAATGTCAGATATAATTACAATGGGAAAATGAACATAAAGTTAATGTTCATCCGGGGGCCAATGTGTAGTTTATTGGTCTAATCTAAACCTGTAGATGGCGCTGCGCGCCGATATTAATGTTCTGTTTCTTTTTTTCTCTTTAGTGTGTTCTTCGTGTTCGTTTATGTTGTATGTAATAAATGTATGTGTCTAAATGGTATCATTAATTACGTTTTAAGACTTCAATCGACTCCAATGAATAGAAAGGAATCTACAGAGGCCGGCAGTCCCCACGAATCTGGACCGATAAGGTAAGATATTTACCTTATTTAAATATAATATTCTGAAATGTTTATTAATCATTATATATGAAGGATATATCTGAAATGAGTCGCCAAAGTAGCGACGTATGTGCTTGAATGATGATTTTTATAAAGTCGTTAAGAATTTTAGCGACACCGCAGATTCTGAAAGTTATTGCGATAGTTAGACTCTTTTAGTTGCTTGGGAATCGTCGTTTGAAGATGGGCATGTGAAACTGCGAAAAAAAATTTGAGAGCGTAGGACGGCTGCCGAAAGTCTGCGTAAAAACGGCCCCCGGGCCTAAAGTTTCACCGTGCAAAATTTCCGGTGGTGTTATTATGAAACTAGAACATATTCCGCAGATTCTGAAAGTTATTGCGATATTTAGACTCTTTTAGTTGCTTGGGAATCGTCGTTTGAAGATGGGCATGTGAAACTGCGAAAAAAAATTTGAGAGCGTAGGACGGCTGCCGAAAGTCTGCGTAAAAACGCCCCCCAGGCCTAAAGTTTCACCGTGCAAATTTCCCGGTGATGTTATTATGAAACTAGAATATATTCCGCAGATTCTGAAAGTTATTGCGATAGTTAGACTCTTTTAGTTGCTTGGAAATCGTCGTTTGAAGATGGGCATGTGAAACTGCGAAAAAAAATTTGAGAGCGTAGGACGGCTGCCGAAAGTCTGCGTAAAAACGCCCCCCGGGCCTAAAGTTTCACCGTGCAAAATTCCCGGTGATGTTATTATGAAACTAGAATATATTCCGCAGATTCTGAAAGTTATTGCGATAGTTAGACTCTTTTAGTTGCTTGGGAATCGTCGTTTGAAGATGAGCATGTGAAACTGCGAAAAAAAATTTGAGAGCGTAGGACGGCTGCCGAAAGTCTGCGTAAAAACGCCCCCCGGGCCTAAAGTTTCACCGTGCAAAATTCCCGGTGATGTTATTATGAAACTAGAATATATTCCGCAGATTCTGAAAGTTATTGCGATAGTTAGACTCTTTTAGTTGCTTGGGAATCGTCGTTTGAAGATGGGCATGTGAAACTGCGAAAAAAATTTTGAGAGCGTAGGACGGCTGCCGAAAGTCTGCGTAAAAACGCCCCCCGGGCCTAAAGTTTCACCGTGCAAATTTCCCGGTGATGTTATTATGAAACTAGAATATATTCCGCAGATTCTGAAAGTTATTGCGATAGTTAGACTCTTTTAGTTGCTTGGGAATCGTCGTTTGAAGATGGGCATGTGAAACTGCGAAAAAAAATTTGAGAGCGTAGGACGGCTGCCGAAAGTCTGCGTAAAAACGCCCCCCGGGCCTAAAGTTTCACCGTGCAAAATTCCCGGTGATGTTATTATGAAACTAGAATATATTCCGCAGATTCTGAAAGTTATTGCGATAGTTAGACTCTTTTAGTTGCTTGGGAATCGTCGTTTGAACATGGGCATGTGAAACTGCGAAAAAAAATTTGAGAGCGTAGGACGGCTGCCGAAAGTCTGCGTAAAAACGCCCCCCGGGCCTAAAGTTTCACCGTGCAAATTTCCCGGTGATGTTATTATGAAACTAGAATATATTCCGCAGATTCTGAAATTTATTGCGATAGTTAGACTCTTTTAGTTGCTTGGGAATCGTCGTTTGAAGATGGGCATGTGAAACTGCGAAAAAAAATTTGAGAGCGTAGGACGGCTGCCGAAAGTCTGCGTAAAAACGCCCCCCGGGCCTAAAGTTTCACCGTGCAAAATTCCCGGCGATGTTATTATGAAACTAGAATATATTCCGCAGATTCTGAAAGTTATTGCGATAGTTAGACTCTTTTAGTTGCTTGGGAATCGTCGTTTGAAGATGGGCATTTGAAACTGCGAAAAAAAATTTGAGAGCGTAGGACGGCTGCCGAAAGTCTGCGTAAAAACGCCCCCCGGCCTAAAGTTTCACCGTGCAAAATTCCCGGTGATGTTATTATGAAACTAGAATATATTCCGCAGATTCTGAAAGTTATTGCGATAGTTAGACTCTTTTAGTTGCTTGGGAATCGTCGTTTGAAGATGGGCATGTGAAACTGCGAAAAAAAAATTGAGAGCGTAGGACGGCTGCCGAAAGTCTGCGTAAAAACGCCCCCCGGGCCTAAAGTTTCACCGTGCAAAATTCCCGGTTGTGTTATTATGAAACTAGAATATATTCCGCAGATTCTGAAAGTTATTGCGATAGTTAGACTCTTTTAGTTGCTTGGGAATCGTCGTTTGAAGATGGGCATGTGAAACTGCGAAAAAAAATTTGAGAGCGTAGGACGGCTGCCGAAAGTCTGCGTAAAAACGCCCCCCGGGCCTAAAGTTTCACCGTGCAAATTTCCCGGTGATGTTATTATGAAACTAGAATATATTCCGCAGATTCTGAAAGTTATTGCGATAGTTAGACTCTTTTAGTTGCTTGGGAATCGTCGTTTGAAGATGGGCATGTGAAACTGCGAAAAAAAATTTGAGAGCGTAGGACGGCTGCCGAAAGTCTGCGTAAAAACGCCCCCCGGGCCTAAAGTTTCACCGAGCAAAATTCCCGGTGATGTTATTATGAAACTAGAATATATTCCGCAGATTCTGAAAGTTATTGCGATAGTTAGACTCTTTTAGTTGCTTGGGAATCGTCGTTTGAAGATGGGCATGTGAAACTGCGAAAAAAAATTTGAGAGCGTAGGACGGCTGCCGAAAGTCTGCGTAAAAACGCCCCCCGGGCCTAAAGTTTCACCGTGCAAAATTCCCGGTGATGTTATTATGAAACTAGAATATATTCCGCAGATTCTGAAAGTTATTGCGATAGTTAGACTCTTTTAGTTGCTTGGGAATCGTCGTTTGAAGATGGGCATGTGAAACTGCGAAAAAAAATTTGAGAGCGTAGGACGGCTGCCGAAAGTCTGCGTAAAAACGCCCCCCGGGCCTAAAGTTTCACCGTGCAAAATTCCCGGTGATGTTATTATGAAACTAGAATATATTCCGCAGATTCTGAAAGTTATTGCGATAGTTAGACTCTTTTAGTTGCTTGGGAATCGTCGTTTGAAGATGGGCATGTGAAACTGCGAAAAAAATTTTGAGAGCGTAGGACGGCTGCCGAAAGTCTGCGTAAAAACGCCCCCCGGGCCTAAAGTTTCACCGTGCAAAATTCCCGGTGGTGTTATTATGAAACTAGAATATATTCCGCAGATTCTGAAAGTTATTGCGATAGTTAGACTCTTTTAGTTGCTTGGGAATCGTCGTTTGAAGATGGGCATGTGAAACTGCGAAAAAAAATTTGAGAGCGTAGGACGGCTGCCGAAAGTCTGCGTAAAAACGCCCCCCGGGCCTAAAGTTTCACCGTGCAAATTTCCCGGTGATGTTATTATGAAACTAGAATATATTCCGCAGATTCTGAAAGTTATTGCGATAGTTACACTCTTTTAGTTGCTTGGGAATCGTCGTTTGAAGATGGGCATGTGAAACTGCGAAAAAAAATTTGAGAGCGTAGGACGGCTGCCGAAAGTCTGCGTAAAAACGCCCCCCGGGCCTAAAGTTTCACCGTGCAAAATTCCCGGTGATGTTATTATGAAACTAGAATATATTCCGCAGATTCTGAAAGTTATTGCGATAGTTAGACTCTTTTAGTTGCTTGGGAATCGTCGTTTGAAGATGGGCATGTGAAACTGCGAAAAAAAATTTGAGAGCGTAGGACGGCTGCCGAAAGTCTGCGTAAAAACGCCCCCCGGGCCTAAAGTTTCACCGTGCAAAATTCCCGGTGATGTTATTATGAAACTAGAATATATTCCGCAGATTCTGAAAGTTATTGCGATAGTTAGACTCTTTTAGTTGCTTGGGAATCGTCGTTTGAAGATGGGCATGTGAAACTGCGAAAAAAATTTTGAGAGCGTAGGACGGCTGCCGAAAGTCTGCGTAAAAACGCCCCCCGGGCCTAAAGTTTCACCGTGCAAAATTCCCGGTGGTGTTATTATGAAACTAGAATATATTCCGCAGATTCTGAAAGGTATTGCGATAGTTAGACTCTTTTAGTTGCTTGGGAATCGTCGTTTGAAGATGGGCATGTGAAACTGCGAAAAAAAATTTGAGAGCGTAGGACGGCTGCCGAAAGTCTGCGTAAAAACGCCCCCCGGGCCTAAAGTTTCACCGTGCAAATTTCCCGGTGATGTTATTATGAAACTAGAATATATTCCGCAGATTCTGAAAGTTATTGCGATAGTTAGACTCTTCTAGTTGCTTGGGAATCGTCGTTTGAAGATGGGCATGTGAAACTGCGAAAAAAAATTTGAGAGCGTAGGACGGCTGCCGAAAGTCTGCGTAAAAACGCCCCCCGGGCCTAAAGTTTCACCGTGGAAAATTCCCGGTGATGTTATTATGAAACTAGAATATATTCCGCAGATTCTGAAAGTTATTGCGATAGTTAGACTCTTTTAGTTGCTTGGGAATCGTCGTTTGAAGATGGGCATGTGAAACTGCGAAAAAAAATTTGAGAGCGTAGGACGGCTGCCGAAAGTCTGCGTAAAAACGCCCCCCGGGCCTAAAGTTTCACCGTGCAAAATTCCCGGTGATGTTATTATGAAACTAGAATATATTCCGCAGATTCTGAAAGTTATTGCGATAGTTAGACTCTTTTAGTTGCTTGGGAATCCTCGTTTGAAGATGGGCGTGTGAAACTGCTAAAAAAATTTTGAGAGCGTAGGACGGCTGCCGAAAGTCTGCGTAAAAACGCCCCCCGGGCCTAAAGTTTCACCGTGCAAAATTCCCGGTGGTGTTATTATGAAACTAGAATATATTCCGCAGATTCTGAAAGTTATTGCGATAGTTAGACTCTTTTAGTTGCTTGGGAATCGTCGTTTGAAGATGGGCATGTGAAACTGCGAAAAAAAATTTGAGAGCGTAGGACGGCTGCCGAAAGTCTGCGTAAAATCGCCCCCCGGGCCTAAAGTTTCACCGTGCAAATTTCCCGGTGATGTTATTATGAAACTAGAATATATTCCGCAGATTCTGAAAGTTATTGCGATAGTTAGACTCTTTTAGTTGCTTGGGAATCGTCGTTTGAAGATGGGCATGTGAAACTGCGAAAAAAAATTTGAGAGCGTAGGACGGCTGCCGAAAGTCTGCGTAAAAACGCCCCCCGGGCCTAAAGTTTCACCGTGCAAAATTCCCGGTGATGTTATTATGAAACTAGAATATATTCCGCAGATTCTGAAAGTTATTGCGATAGTTAGACTCTTTTAGTTGCTTGGGAATCGTCGTTTGAAGATGGGCATGTGAAACTGCGAAAAAAAATTTGAGAGCGTAGGACGGCTGCCGAAAGTCTGCGTAAAAACGCCCCCCGGGCCTAAAGTTTCACCGTGCAAAATTCCCGGTGGGGTTATTATGAAACTAGAATATATTCCGCAGATTCTGAAAGTTATTGCGATAGTTAGACTCTTTTAGTTGCTTGGGAATCGTCGTTTGAAGATGGGCATGTGAAACTGCGAAAAAAAATTTGAGAGCGTAGGACGGCTGCCGAAAGTCTGCGTAAAAACGCCCCCCGGGCCTAAAGTTTCACCGTGCAAAATTCCCGGTGGTGTTATTATGAAACTAGAATATATTCCGCAGATTCTGAAAGTTATTGCTATAGTTAGACTCTTTTAGTTGCTTGGGAATCGTCGTTTGAAGATGGGCATGTGAAACTGCGAAAAAAAATTTGAGAGCGTAGGACGGCTGCCGAAAGTCTGCGTAAAAACGCCCCCCGGGCCTAAAGTTTCACCGTGCAAAATTCCCGGTGATGTTATTATGAAACTAGAATATATTCCGCAGATTCTGAAAGTTATTGCGATAGTTAGACTCTTTTAGTTGCTTGGGAATCGTCGTTTGAAGATGGGCACGTGAAACTGCGAAAAAAATTTTGAGAGCGTAGGACGGCTGCCGAAAGTCTGCGTAAAAACGCCCCCCGGGCCTAAAGTTTCACCGTGCAAAATTCCCGGTGATGTTATTATGAAACTAGAATATATTCCGCAGATTCTGAAAGTTATTGCGATAGTTAGACTCTTTTAGTTACTTGGGAATCGTCGTTTGAAGATGGGCATGTGAAACTGCGAAAAAAATTTTGAGAGCGTAGGACGGCTGCCGAAAGTCTGCGTAAAAACGCCCCCCGGGCCTAAAGTTTCACCGTGCAAATTTCCCGGTGATGTTATTATGAAACTAGAATATATTCCGCAGATTCTGAAAGTTATTGCGATAGTTAAACTCTTTTAGTTGCTTGGGAATCGTCGTTTGAAGATGGGCATGTGAAACTGCGAAAAAAAATTTGAGAGCGTAGGACGGCTGCCGAAAGTCTGCGTAAAAACGCCCCCCGGGCCTAAAGTTTCACCGTGCAAAATTCCCGGTGGTGTTATTATGAAACTAGAATATATTCCGCAGATTCTGAAAGTTATTGCGATAGTTAGACTCTTTTAGTTGCTTGGGAATCGTCGTTTGAAGATGGGCATGTGAAACTGCGAAAAAAAATTTGAGAGCGTAGGACGGCTGCCGAAAGTCTGCGTAAAAACGCCCCCCGGGCCTAAAGTTTCACCGTGCAAATTTCCCGGTGGTGTTATTATGAAACTAGAATATATTCCGCAGATTCTGAAAGTTATTGCGATAGTTAGACTCTTTTAGTTGCTTGGGAATCGTCGTTTGAAGATGGGCATGTGAAACTGCGAAAAAAAATTTGAGAGCGTAGGACGGCTGCCGAAAGTCTGCGTAAAAACGCCCCCCGGGCCTAAAATTTCACCGTGCAAAATTCCCGGTGATGTTATTATGAAACTAGAATATATTCCGCAGATTCTGAAAGTTATTGCGATAGTTAGACTCTTTTAGTTGCTTGGGAATCGTCGTTTGAAGATGGGCATGTGAAACTGCGAAAAAAAATTTGAGAGCGTAGGACGGCTGCCGAAAGTCTGCGTAAAAACGCCCCCCGGGCCTAAAGTTTCACCGTGCAAAATTCCCGGTGGTGTTATTATGAAACTAGAATATATTCCGCAGATTCTGAAAGTTATTGCGATAGTTAGACTCTTTTAGTTGCTTGGGAATCGTCGTTTGAAGATGGGCATGTGAAACTGCGAAAAAAAATTTGAGAGCGTAGGACGGCTGCCGAAAGTCTGCGTAAAAACGCCCCCCGGGCCTAAAGTTTCACCGTGCAAATTTCCCGGTGATGTTATTATGAAACTAGAATATATTCCGCAGATTCTGAAAGTTATTGCGATAGTTAGACTCTTTTAGTTGCTTGGGAATCGTCGTTTGAAGATGGGCATGTGAAACTGCGAAAAAAAATTTGAGAGCGTAGGACGGCTGACGAAAGTCTGCGTAAAAACGCCCCCCGGGCCTAAAGTTTCACCGTGCAAATTTCCCGGTGATGTTATTATGAAACTAGAATATATTCCGCAGATTCTGAAAGTTATTGCGATAGTTAGACTCTTTTAGTTGCTTGGGAATCGTCGTTTGAAGATGGGCATGTGAAACTGCGAAAAAAAATTTGAGAGCGTAGGACGGCTGCCGAAAGTCTGCGTAAAAACGCCCCCCGGGCCTAAAGTTTCACCGTGCAAAATTCCCGGCGATGTTATTATGAAACTAGAATATATTCCGCAGATTCTGAAAGTTATTGCGATAGTTAGACTCTTTTAGTTGCTTGGGAATCGTCGTTTGAAGATGGGCATGTGAAACTGCGAAAAAAAATTTGAGAGCGTAGGACGGCTGCCGAAAGTCTGCGTAAAAACGCCCCCCGGGCCTAAAGTTTCACCGTGCAAAATTCCCGGTGATGTTATTATGAAACTAGAATATATTCCGCAGATACTGAAAGTTATTGCGATAGTTAGACTCTTTTAGTTGCTTGGGAATCGTCGTTTGAAGATGGGCATGTGAAACTGCGAAAAAAAATTTGAGAGCGTAGGACGGCTGCCGAAAGTCTGCGTAAAAACGCCCCCCGGGCCTAAAGTTTCACCGTGCAAAATTCCCGGTGATGTTATTATGAAACTAGAATATATTCCGCAGATTCTGAAAGTTATTGCGATAGTTAGACTCTTTTAGTTGCTTGGGAATCGTCGTTTGAAGATGGGCATGTGAAACTGCGAAAAAAAATTTGAGAGCGTAGGACGGCTGCCGAAAGTCTGCGTAAAAACGCCCCCCGGGCCTAAAGTTTCACCGTGCAAAATTCCCGGTGATGTTATTATGAAACTAGAATATATTCCGCAGATTCTGAAAGTTATTGCGATAGTTAGACTCTTTTAGTTGCTTGGGAATCGTCGTTTGAAGATGGGCATGTGAAACTGCGAAAAAAAATTTGAGAGCGTAGGACGGCTGCCGAAAGTCTGCGTAAAAACGCCCCCCGGGCCTAAAGTTTCACCGTGCAAAATTCCCGGCGATGTTATTATGAAACTAGAATATATTCCGCAGATTCTGAAAGTTATTGCGATAGTTAGACTCTTTTAGTTGCTTGGGAATCGTCGTTTGAAGATGGGCATGTGAAACTGCGAAAAAAAATTTGAGAGCGTAGGACGGCTGCCGAAAGTCTGCGTAAAAACGCCCCCCGGGCCTAAAGTTTCACCGTGCAAAATTCCCGGTGATGTTATTATGAAACTAGAATATATTCCGCAGATACTGAAAGTTATTGCGATAGTTAGACTCTTTTAGTTGCTTGGGAATCGTCGTTTGAAGATGGGCATGTGAAACTGCGAAAAAAAATTTGAGAGCGTAGGACGGCTGCCGAAAGTCTGCGTAAAAACGCCCCCCGGGCCTAAAGTTTCACCGTGCAAAATTCCCGGTGATGTTATTATGAAACTAGAATATATTCCGCAGATTCTGAAAGTTTTTGCGATAGTTAGACTCTTTTAGTTGCTTGGGAATCGTCGTTTGAAGATGGGCATGTGAAACTGCGAAAAAAAATTTGAGAGCGTAGGACGGCTGCCGAAAGTCTGCGTAAAAACGCCCCCCGGGCCTAAAGTTTCACCGTGCAAAATTCCCGGTGATGTTATTATGAAACTAGAATATATTCCGCAGATTCTGAAAGTTATTGCGATAGTTAGACTCTTTTAGTTGCTTGGGAATCG
Organism: Salticus scenicus; assembly: GCA_963930645.1. NCBI lineage: Eukaryota > Metazoa > Arthropoda > Arachnida > Araneae > Salticidae > Salticus > Salticus scenicus. The sequence goes on along the minus strand of CAWVNO010001905.1, from coordinate 118,715 downwards.
TCGTTTGAAGATGGGCATGTGAAACTGCGAAAAAAAATTTGAGAGCGTAGGACGGCTGCCGAAAGTCTGCGTAAAAACGCCCCCCGGGCCTAAAGTTTCACCGTGCAAAATTCCCGGTGGTGTTATTATGAAACTAGAATATATTCCGCAGATTGTGAAAGTTATTGCGATAGTTAGATTCTTTTAGTTGCTTGGGAATCGTCGATTGAAGATGGGCATGTGAAACCGCGAAAAAAAATTTGAGAGCGTAGGACGGCTGCCGAAAGTCTGCGTAAAAACGCCCCCCGGGCCTAAAGTTTCACCGTGCAAATTTCCCGGTGATGTTATTATGAAACTAGAATATATTCCGCAGATTCTGAAAGTTATTGCGATAGTTAGACTCTTTTAGTTGCTTGGGAATCGTCGTTTGAAGATGGGCATGTGAAACTGCGAAAAAAATTTTGAGAGCGTAGGACGGCTGCCGAAAGTCTGCGTAAAAACGCCCCCCGGGCCTAAAGTTTCACCGTGCAAAATTCCCGGTGGTGTTATTATGAAACTAGAATATATTCCGCAGATTCTGAAAGTTATTGCGATAGTTAGACTCTTTTAGTTGCTTGGGAATCGTCATTTGAAGATGGGCATGTGAAACTGCGAAAAAAAATTTGAGAGCGTAGGACGGCTGCCGAAAGTCTGCGTAAAAACGCCCCCCGGGCCTAAAGTTTCACCGTGCAAATTTCCCGGTGATGTTATTATGAAACTAGAATATATTCCGCAGATTCTGAAAGTTATTGCGATAGTTAGACTCTTTTAGTTGCTTGGGAATCGTCGTTTGAAGATGGGCATGTGAAACTGCGAAAAAAAATTTGAGAGCGTAGGACGGCTGCCGAAAGTCTGCGTAAAAACGCCCCCCGGGCCTAAAGTTTCACCGTGCAAAATTCCCGGTGATGTTATTATGAAACTAGAATATATTCCGCAGATTCTGAAAGTTATTGCGATAGTTAGACTCTTTTAGTTGCTTGGGAATCGTCGTTTGAACATGGGCATGTGAAACTGCGAAAAAAAATTTGAGAGCGTAGGACGGCTGCCGAAAGTCTGCGTAAAAACGCCCCCCGGGCCTAAAGTTTCACCGTGCAAATTTCCCGGTGATGTTATTATGAAACTAGAATATATTCCGCAGATTCTGAAATTTATTGCGATAGTTAGACTCTTTTAGTTGCTTGGGAATCGTCGTTTGAAGATGGGCATGTGAAACTGCGAAAAAAAATTTGAGAGCGTAGGACGGCTGCCGAAAGTCTGCGTAAAAACGCCCCCCGGGCCTAAAGTTTCACCGTGCAAAATTCCCGGTTGTGTTATTATGAAACTAGAATATATTCCGCAGATTCTGAAAGTTATTGCGATAGTTAGACTCTTTTAGTTGCTTGGGAATCGTCGTTTGAAGATGGGCATGTGAAACTGCGAAAAAAAATTTGAGAGCGTAGGACGGCTGCCGAAAGTCTGCGTAAAAACGCCCCCCGGGCCTAAAGTTTCACCGTGCAAATTTCCCGGTGATGTTATTATGAAACTAGAATATATACCGCAGATTCTGAAAGTTATTGCGATAGTTAGACTCTTTTAGTTGCTTGGGAATCGTCGTTTGAAGATGGGCATGTGAAACTGCGAAAAAATATTTGAGAGCGTAGGACGGCTGCCGAAAGTCTGCGTAAAAACGCCCCCCGGGCCTAAAGTTTCACCGTGCAAAATTCCCGGTGATGTTATTATGAAACTGGAATATATTCCGCAGATTCTGAAAGTTATTGCGATAGTTAGACTCTTTTAGTTGCTTGGGAATCGTCGTTTGAAGATGGGCATGTGAAACTGCGAAAAAAAATTTGAGAGCGTAGGACGGCTGCCGAAAGTCTGCGTAAAAACGCCCCCCGGGCCTAAAGTTTCACCGTGCAAAATTCCCGGCGATGTTATTATGAAACTAGAATATATTCCGCAGATTCTGAAAGTTATTGCGATAGTTAGACTCTTTTAGTTGCTTGGGAATCGTCGTTTGAAGATGGGCATGTGAAACTGCGAAAAAAAATTTGAGAGCGTAGGACGGCTGCCGAAAGTCTGCGTAAAAACGCCCCCCGGGCCTAAAGTTTCACCGTGCAAAATTCCCGGTGGTGTTATTATGAAACTAGAATATATTCCGCAGATTCTGAAAGTTATTGCGATAGTTAGACTCTTTTAGTTGCTTGGGAATCGTCGTTTGAAGATGGGCATGTGAAACTGCGAAAAAAAATTTGAGAGCGTAGGACGGCTGCCGAAAGTCTGCGTAAAAACGCCCCCCGGGCCTAAAGTTTCACCGTGCAAAATTCCCGGTGATGTTATTATGAAACTAGAATATATTCCGCAGATTCTGAAAGTTATTGCGATAGTTAGACTCTTTTAGTTGCTTGGGAATCGTCGTTTGAAGATGGGCATGTGAAACTGCGAAAAAAAATTTGAGAGCGTAGGACGGCTGCCGAAAGTCTGCGTAAAAACGCCCCCCGGGCCTAAAGTTTCACCGTGCAAAATTCCCGGTGTTGTTATTATGAAACTGGAATATATTCCGCAGATTCTGAAAGTTATTGCGATAGTTAGACTCTTTTAGTTGCTTGGGAATCGTCGTTTGAAGATGGGCATGTGAAACTGCGAAAAAAAATTTGAGAGCTTAGGACGGCTGCCGAAAGTCTGCGTAAAAACGCCCCCCGGGCCTAAAGTTTCACCGTGCAAAATTCCCGGCGATGTTATTATGAAACTAGAATATATTCCGCAGATTCTGAAAGTTATTGCGATAGTTAGACTCTTTTAGTTGCTTGGGAATCGTCGTTTGAAGATGGGCATGTGAAACTGCGAAAAAAAATTTGAGAGCGTAGGACGGCTGCCGAAAGTCTGCGTAAAAACGCCCCCCGGGCCTAAAGTTTCACCGTGCAAATTTCCCGGTGATGTTATTATGAAACTAGAATATATTCCGCAGATTCTGAAAGTTATTGCGATAGTTAGACTCTTTTAGTTGCTTGGGAATCGTCGTTTGAAGATGGGCATGTGAAACTGCGAAAAAAAATTTGAGAGCGTAGGACGGCTGCCGAAAGTCTGCGTAAAAACGCCCCCCGGGCCTAAAGTTTCACCGTGCAAAATTCCCGGTGATGTTATTATGAAACTAGAATATATTCCGCAGATTCTGAAAGTTATTGCGATAGTTAGACTCTTTTAGTTGCTTGGGAATCGTCGTTTGAAGATGGGCATGTGAAACTGCGAAAAAAAATTTGAGAGCGTAGGACGGCTGCCGAAAGTCTGCGTAAAAACGCCCCCCGGGCCTAAAGTTTCACCGTGCAAAATTCCCGGTGGTGTTATTATGAAACTAGAATATATTCCGCAGATTCTGAAAGTTATTGCGATAGTTAGACTCTTTTAGTTGCTTGGGAATCGTCCTTTGAAGATGGGCATGTGAAACTGCGAAAAAAAATTTGAGAGCGTAGGACGGCTGCCGAAAGTCTGCGTAAAAACGCCCCCTGGGCCTAAAGTTTCACCGTGCAAAATTCCCGGTGATGTTATTATGAAACTAGAATATATTCCGCAGATTCTGAAAGTTATTGCGATAGTTAGACTCTTTTAGTTGCTTGGGAATCGTCGTTTGAAGATGGGCATGTGAAACTGCGAAAAAAAATTTGAGAGCGTAGGACGGCTGCCGAAAGTCTGCGTAAAAACGCCCCCCGGCCTAAAGTTTCACCGTGCAAATTTCCCGGTGATGTTATTATGAAACTAGAATATATTTCGCAGATTCTGAAAGTTATTGCGATAGTTAGACTCTTTTAGTTGCTTGGGAATCGTCGTTTGAAGATGGGCATGTGAAACTGCGAAAAAAATTTTGAGAGCGTAGGACGGCTGCCGAAAGTCTGCGTAAAAACGCCCCCCGGGCCTAAAGTTTCACCGTGCAATTTCCCGGTGATGTTATTATGAAACTAGAATATATTCCGCAGATTCTGAAAGTTATTGCGATAGTTAGACTCTTTTAGTTGCTTGGGAATCGTCGTTTGAAGATGGGCATGTGAAACTGCGAAAAAAAAATTGAGAGCGTAGGACGGCTGCCGAAAGTCTGCGTAAAAACGCCCCCCGGGCCTAAAGTTTCACCGTGCAAAATTCCCGGTGATGTTATTATGAAACTAGAATATATTCCGCAGATTCTGAAAGTTATTGCGATAGTTAGACTCTTTTAGTTGCTTGGGAATCGTCGTTTGAAGATGGGCATGTGAAACTGCGAAAAAAAATTTGAGAGCGTAGGACGGCTGCCGAAAGTCTGCGTAAAAACGCCCCCCGGGCCTAAATTTTCACCGTGCAAAATTCCCGGTGGTGTTATTATGAAACTAGAATATATTCCGCAGATTCTGAAAGTTATTGCGATAGTTAGACTCTTTTAGTTGCTTGGGAATCGTCGTTTGAAGATGGGCATGTGAAACTGCGAAAAAAAATTTGAGAGCGTAGGACGGCTGCCGAAAGTCTGCGTAAAAACGCCCCCCGGGCCTAAAGTTTCACCGTGCAAATTTCCCGGTGATGTTATTATGAAACTAGAATATATTCCGCAGATTCTGAAAGTTATTGCGATAGTTAGACTCTTTTAGTTGCTTGGGAATCGTCGTTTGAAGATGGGCATGTGAAACTGCGAAAAAAAATTTGAGAGCGTAGGACGGCTGCCGAAAGTCTGCGTAAAAACGCCCCCCGGGCCTAAAGTTTCACCGTGCAAAATTCCCGGTGATGTTATTATGAAACTAGAATATATTCCGCAGATTCTGAAAGTTATTGCGATAGTTAGACTCTTTTAGTTGCTTGGGAATCGTCGTTTGAAGATGGGCATGTGAAACTGCGAAAAAAAATTTGAGAGCGTAGGACGGCTGCCGAAAGTCTGCGTAAAAACGCCCCCCGGGCCTATAGTTTCACCGTGCAAAATTCCCGGTGATGTTATTATGAAACTAGAATATATTCCGCAGATTCTGAAAGTTATTGCGATAGTTAGACTCTTTTAGTTGCTTGGGAATCGTCGTTTGAAGATGGGCATGTGAAACTGCGAAAAAAATTTTGAGAGCGTAGGACGGCTGCCGAAAGTCTGCGTAAAAACGCCCCCCGGGCCTAAAGTTTCACCGTGCAAAATTCCCGGTGGTGTTATTATGAAACTAGAATATATTCCGCAGATTCTGAAAGTTATTGCGATAGTTAGACTCTTTTAGTTGCTTGGGAATCGTCGTTTGAAGATGGGCATGTGAAACTGCGAAAAAAAATTTGAGAGCGTAGGACGGCTGCCGAAAGTCTGCGTAAAAACGCCCCCCGGGCCTAAAGTTTCACCGTGCAAATTTCCCGGTGATGTTATTATGAAACTAGAATATATTCCGCAGATTCTGAAAGTTATTGCGATAGTTACACTCTTTTAGTTGCTTGGGAATCGTCGTTTGAAGATGGGCATGTGAAACTGCGAAAAAAAATTTGAGAGCGTAGGACGGCTGCCGAAAGTCTGCGTAAAAACGCCCCCCGGGCCTAAAGTTTCACCGTGCAAAATTCCCGGTGATGTTATTATGAAACTAGAATATATTCCGCAGATTCTGAAAGTTATTGCGATAGTTAGACTCTTTTAGTTGCTTGGGAATCGTCGTTTGAAGATGGGCATGTGAAACTGCGAAAAAAAATTTGAGAGCGTAGGACGGCTGCCGAAAGTCTGCGTAAAAACGCCCCCCGGGCCTAAAGTTTCACCGTGCAAAATTCCCGGTGATGTTATTATGAAACTAGAATATATTCCGCAGATTCTGAAAGTTATTGCGATAGTTAGACTCTTTTAGTTGCTTGGGAATCGTCGTTTGAAGATGGGCATGTGAAACTGCGAAAAAAATTTTGAGAGCGTAGGACGGCTGCCGAAAGTCTGCGTAAAAACGCCCCCCGGGCCTAAAGTTTCACCGTGCAAAATTCCCGGTGGTGTTATTATGAAACTAGAATATATTCCGCAGATTCTGAAAGGTATTGCGATAGTTAGACTCTTTTAGTTGCTTGGGAATCGTCGTTTGAAGATGGGCATGTGAAACTGCGAAAAAAAATTTGAGAGCGTAGGACGGCTGCCGAAAGTCTGCGTAAAAACGCCCCCCGGGCCTAAAGTTTCACCGTGCAAAATTCCCGGTGATGTTATTATGAAACTAGAATATATTCCGCAGATTCTGAAAGTTATTGCGATAGTTAGACTCTTTTAGTTGCTTGGGAATCGTCGTTTGAAGATGGGCATGTGAAACTGCGAAAAAAAATTTGAGAGCGTAGGACGGCTGCCGAAAGTCTGCGTAAAAACGCCCCCCGGGCCTAAAGTTTCACCGTGCAAAATTCCCGGTGATGTTATTATGAAACTAGAATATATTCCGCAGATTCTGAAAGTTATTGCGATAGTTAGACTCTTTTAGTTGCTTGGGAATCGTCGTTTGAAGATGGGCATGTGAAACTGCGAAAAAAAATTTGAGAGCGTAGGACGGCTGCCGAAAGTCTGCGTAAAAACGCCCCCCGGGCCTAAAGTTTCACCGTGCAAAATTCCCGGTGGGGTTATTATGAAACTAGAATATATTTCGCAGATTCTGAAAGTTATTGCGATAGTTAGACTCTTTTAGTTGCTTGGGAATCGTCGTTTGAAGATGGGCATGTGAAACTGCGAAAAAAAATTTGAGAGCGTAGGACGGCTGCCGAAAGTCTGCGTAAAAACGCCCCCCGGGCCTAAAGTTTCACCGTGCAAAATTCCCGGTGGTGTTATTATGAAACTAGAATATATTCCGCAGATTCTGAAAGTTATTGCTATAGTTAGACTCTTTTAGTTGCTTGGGAATCGTCGTTTGAAGATGGGCATGTGAAACTGCGAAAAAAAATTTGAGAGCGTAGGACGGCTGACGAAAGTCTGCGTAAAAACGCCCCCCGGACCTAAAGTTTCACCGTGCAAATTTCCCGGTGATGTTATTATGAAACTAGAATATATTCCGCAGATTCTGAAAGGTATTGCGATAGTTAGACTCTTTTAGTTGCTTGGGAATCGTCGTTTGAAGATGGGCATGTGAAACTGCGAAAAAAAATTTGAGAGCGTAGGACGGCTGCCGAAAGTCTGCGTAAAAACGCCCCCCGGGCCTAAAGTTTCACCGTGCAAAATTCCCGGTGATGTTATTATGAAACTAGAATATATTCCGCAGATTCTGAAAGTTATTGCGATAGTTAGACTCTTTTAGTTGCTTGGGAATCGTCGTTTGAAGATGGGCATGTGAAACTGCGAAAAAAAATTTGAGAGCGTAGGACGGCTGCCGAAAGTCTGCGTAAAAACGCCCCCCGGGCCTAAAGTTTCACCGTGCAAAATTCCCGGTGATGTTATTATGAAACTAGAATATATTCCGCAGATTCTGAAAGTTATTGCGATAGTTAGACTCTTTTAGTTGCTTGGGAATCGTCGTTTGAAGATGGGCATGTGAAACTGCGAAAAAAAATTTGAGAGCGTAGGACGGCTGCCGAAAGTCTGCGTAAAAACGCCCCCCGGGCCTAAAGTTTCACCGTGCAAAATTCCCGGTGGGGTTATTATGAAACTAGAATATATTCCGCAGATTCTGAAAGTTATTGCGATAGTTAGACTCTTTTAGTTGCTTGGGAATCGTCGTTTGAAGATGGGCATGTGAAACTGCGAAAAAAAATTTGAGAGCGTAGGACGGCTGCCGAAAGTCTGCGTAAAAACGCCCCCCGGGCCTAAAGTTTCACCGTGCAAAATTCCCGGTGGTGTTATTATGAAACTAGAATATATTCCGCAGATTCTGAAAGTTATTGCTATAGTTAGACTCTTTTAGTTGCTTGGGAATCGTCGTTTGAAGATGGGCATGTGAAACTGCGAAAAAAAATTTGAGAGCGTAGGACGGCTGACGAAAGTCTGCGTAAAAACGCCCCCCGGGCCTAAAGTTTCACCGTGCAAATTTCCCGGTGATGTTATTATGAAACTAGAATATATTCCGCAGATTCTGAAAGTTATTGCGATAGTTAGACTCTTTTAGTTGCTTGGGAATCGTCGTTTGAAGATGGGCATGTGAAACTGCGAAAAAAAATTTGAGAGCGTAGGACGGCTGCCGAAAGTCTGCGTAAAAACGCCCCCCGGGCCTAAAGTTTCACCGTGCAAAATTCCCGGCGATGTTATTATGAAACTAGAATATATTCCGCAGATTCTGAAAGTTATTGCGATAGTTAGACTCTTTTAGTTGCTTGGGAATCGTCGTTTGAAGATGGGCATGTGAAACTGCGAAAAAAAATTTGAGAGCGTAGGACGGCTGCCGAAAGTCTGCGTAAAAACGCCCCCCGGGCCTAAAGTTTCACCGTGCAAAATTCCCGGTGATGTTATTATGAAACTAGAATATATTCCGCAGATACTGAAAGTTATTGCGATAGTTAGACTCTTTTAGTTGCTTGGGAATCGTCGTTTGAAGATGGGCATGTGAAACTGCGAAAAAAAATTTGAGAGCGTAGGACGGCTGCCGAAAGTCTGCGTAAAAACGCCCCCCGGGCCTAAAGTTTCACCGTGCAAAATTCCCGGTGATGTTATTATGAAACTAGAATATATTCCGCAGATTCTGAAAGTTATTGCGATAGTTAGACTCTTTTAGTTGCTTGGGAATCGTCGTTTGAAGATGGGCATGTGAAACTGCGAAAAAAAATTTGAGAGCGTAGGACGGCTGCCGAAAGTCTGCGTAAAAACGCCCCCCGGGCCTAAAGTTTCACCGTGCAAAATTCCCGGTGGTGTTATTATGAAACTAGAATATATTCCGCAGATTCTGAAAGTTATTGCGATAGTTAGACTCTTTTAGTTGCTTGGGAATCGTCGTTTGAAGATGGGCATGTGAAACTGCGAAAAAAAATTTGAGAGCGTAGGACGGCTGCCGAAAGTCTGCGTAAAAACGCCCCCCGGGCCTAAAGTTTCACCGTGCAAATTTCCCGGTGATGTTATTATGAAACTAGAATATATTCCGCAGATTCTGAAAGTTATTGCGATAGTTAGACTCTTTTAGTTGCTTGGGAATCGTCGTTTGAAGATGGGCATGTGAAACTGCGAAAAAAAATTTGAGAGCGTAGGACGGCTGCCGAAAGTCTGCGTAAAAACGCCCCCCGGGCCTAAAGTTTCACCGTGCAAAATTCCCGGCGATGTTATTATGAAACTAGAATATATTCCGCAGATTCTGAAAGTTATTGCGATAGTTAGACTCTTTTAGTTGCTTGGGAATCGTCGTTTGAAGATGGGCATGTGAAACTGCGAAAAAAAATTTGAGAGCGTAGGACGGCTGCCGAAAGTCTGCGTAAAAACGCCCCCCGGGCCTAAAGTTTCACCGTGCAAAATTCCCGGTGATGTTATTATGAAACTAGAATATATTCCGCAGATACTGAAAGTTATTGCGATAGTTAGACTCTTTTAGTTGCTTGGGAATCGTCGTTTGAAGATGGGCATGTGAAACTGCGAAAAAAAATTTGAGAGCGTAGGACGGCTGCCGAAAGTCTGCGTAAAAACGCCCCCCGGGCCTAAAGTTTCACCGTGCAAAATTCCCGGTGATGTTATTATGAAACTAGAATATATTCCGCAGATTCTGAAAGTTATTGCGATAGTTAGACTCTTTTAGTTGCTTGGGAATCGTCGTTTGAAGATGGGCATGTGAAACTGCGAAAAAAAATTTGAGAGCGTAGGACGGCTGCCGAAAGTCTGCGTAAAAACGCCCCCCGGGCCTAAAGTTTCACCGTGCAAAATTCCCGGTGGTGTTATTATGAAACTAGAATATATTCCGCAGATTCTGAAAGTTATTGCGATAGTTAGACTCTTTTAGTTGCTTGGGAATCGTCGTTTGAAGATGGGCATGTGAAACTGCGAAAAAAAATTTGAGAGCGTAGGACGGCTGCCGAAAGTCTGCGTAAAAACGCCCCCCGGGCCTAAAGTTTCACCGTGCAAATTTCCCGGTGATGTTATTATGAAACTAGAATATATTCCGCAGATTCTGAAAGTTATTGCGATAGTTAGACTCTTTTAGTTGCTTGGGAATCGTCGTTTGAAGATGGGCATGTGAAACTGCGAAAAAAAATTTGAGAGCGTAGGACGGCTGCCGAAAGTCTGCGTAAAAACGCCCCCCGGGCCTAAAGTTTCACCGTGCAAAATTCCCGGTGGTGTTATTATGAAACTAGAATATATTCCGCAGATTCTGAAAGTTATTGCGATAGTTAGACTCTTTTAGTTGCTTGGGAATCGTCGTTTGAAGATGGGCATGTGAAACTGCGAAAAAAAATTTGAGAGCGTAGGACGGCTGCCGAAAGTCTGCGTAAAAACGCCCCCCGGGCCTAAAGTTTCACCGTGCAAATTTCCCGGTGATGTTATTATGAAACTAGAATATATTCCGCAGATTCTGAAAGTTATTGCGATAGTTAGACTCTTTTAGTTGCTTGGGAATCGTCGTTTGAAGATGGGCATGTGAAACTGCGAAAAAAAATTTGAGAGCGTAGGACGGCTGCCGAAAGTCTGCGTAAAAACGCCCCCCGGGCCTAAAGTTTCACCGTGCAAAATTCCCGGTGATGTTATTATGAAACTAGAATATATTCCGCAGATTCTGAAAGTTATTGCGATAGTTAGACTCTTTTAGTTGCTTGGGAATCGTCGTTTGAAGATGGGCATGTGAAACTGCGAAAAAAAATTTGAGAGCGTAGGACGGCTGCCGAAAGTCTGCGTAAAAACGCCCCCCGGGCCTAAAGTTTCACCGTGCAAAATTCCCGGCGATGTTATTATGAAACTAGAATATATTCCGCAGATTCTGAAATTTATTGCGATAGTTAGACTCTTTTAGTTGCTTGGGAATCGTCGTTTGAAGATGGGCATGTGAAACTGCGAAAAAAAATTTGAGAGCGTAGGACGGCTGCCGAAAGTCTGCGTAAAAACGCCCCCCGGGCCTAAAGTTTCACCGTGCAAAATTCCCGGTTGTGTTATTATGAAACTAGAATATATTCCGCAGATTCTGAAAGTTATTGCGATAGTTAGACTCTTTTAGTTGCTTGGGAATCGTCGTTTGAAGATGGGCATGTGAAACTGCGAAAAAAAATTTGAGAGCGTAGGACGGCTGCCGAAAGTCTGCGTAAAAACGCCCCCCGGGCCTAAAGTTTCACCGTGCAAAATTCCCGGTGATGTTATTATGAAACTAGAATATATTCCGCAGATTCTGAAAGTTATTGCGATAGTTAGACTCTTTTAGTTGCTTGGGAATCGTCGTTTGAAGATGGGCATGTGAAACTGCGAAAAAAAATTTGAGAGCGTAGGACGGCTGCCGAAAGTCTGCGTAAAAACGCCCCCCGGGCCTAAAGTTTCACCGAGCAAAATTCCCGGTGATGTTATTATGAAACTAGAATATATTCCGCAGATTCTGAAAGTTATTGCGATAGTTAGACTCTTTTAGTTGCTTGGGAATCGTCGTTTGAAGATGGGCATGTGAAACTGCGAAAAAAAATTTGAGAGCGTAGGACGGCTGCCGAAAGTCTGCGTAAAAACGCCCCCCGGGCCTAAAGTTTCACCGTGCAAAATTCCCGGCGATGTTATTATGAAACTAGAATATATTCCGCAGATTCTGAAAGTTATTGCGATAGTTAGACTCTTTTAGTTGCTTGGGAATCGTCGTTTGAAGATGGGCATGTGAAACTGCGAAAAAAAATTTGAGAGCGTAGGACGGCTGCCGAAAGTCTGCGTAAAAACGCCCCCCGGGCCTAAAGTTTCACCGTGCAAATTTCCCGGTGGTGTTATTATGAAACTAGAATATATTCCGCAGATTCTGAAAGTTATTGCGATAGTTAGACTCTTTTAGTTGCTTGGGAATCGTCGTTTGAAGATGGGCATGTGAAACTGCGAAAAAAAATTTGAGAGCGTAGGACGACTGCCGAAAGTCTGCGTAAAAACGCCCCCCGGGCCTAAAATTTCACCGTGCAAAATTCCCGGTGATGTTATTATGAAACTAGAATATATTCCGCAGATTCTGAAAGTTATTGCGATAGTTAGACTCTTTTAGTTGCTTGGGAATCGTCGTTTGAAGATGGGCATGTGAAACTGCGAAAAAAAATTTGAGAGCGTAGGACGGCTGCCGAAAGTCTGCGTAAAAACGCCCCCCGGGCCTAAAGTTTCACCGTGCAAAATTCCCGGTGGTGTTATTATGAAACTAGAATATATTCCGCAGATTCTGAAAGTTATTGCGATAGTTAGACTCTTTTAGTTGCTTGGGAATCGTCGTTTGAAGATGGGCATGTGAAACTGTGAAAAAAAATTTGAGAGCGTAGGACGGCTGCCGAAAGTCTGCGTAAAAACGCCCCCCGGGCCTAAAGTTTCACCGTGCAAATTTCCCGGTGATGTTATTATGAAACTAGAATATATTCCGCAGATTCTGAAAGTTATTGCGATAGTTAGACTCTTTTAGTTGCTTGGGAATCGTCGTTTGAAGATGGGCATGTGAAACTGCGAAAAAAAATTTGAGAGCGTAGGACGGCTGCCGAAAGTCTGCGTAAAAACGCCCCCCGGGCCTAAAGTTTCACCGTGCAAAATTCCCGGTGATGTTATTATGAAACTAGAATATATTCCGCAGATTCTGAAAGTTATTGCGATAGTTAGACTATTTTAGTTGCTTGGGAATCGTCGTTTGAAGATGGGCATGTGAAACTGCGAAAAAAAATTTGAGAGCGTAGGACGGCTGCCGAAAGTCTGCGTAAAAACGCCCCCCGGGCCTAAAGTTTCACCGTGCAAAATTCCCGGCGATGTTATTATGAAACTAGAATATATTCCGCAGATTCTGAAATTTATTGCGATAGTTAGACTCTTTTAGTTGCTTGGGAATCGTCGTTTGAAGATGGGCATGTGAAACTGCGAAAAAAAATTTGAGAGCGTAGGACGGCTGCCGAAAGTCTGCGTAAAAACGCCCCCCGGGCCTAAAGTTTCACTGTGCAAAATTCCCGGTTGTGTTATTATGAAACTAGAATATATTCCGCAGATTCTGAAAGTTATTGCGATAGTTAGACTCTTTTAGTTGCTTGGGAATCGTCGTTTGAAGATGGGCATGTGAAACTGCGAAAAAAAATTTGAGAGCGTAGGACGGCTGCCGAAAGTCTGCGTAAAAACGCCCCCCGGGCCTAAAGGTTCACCGTGCAAAATTCCCGGTGATGTTATTATGAAACTAGAATATATTCCGCAGATTCTGAAAGTTATTGCGATAGTTAGACTCTTTTAGTTGCTTGGGAATCGTCGTTTGAAGATGGGCATGTGAAACTGCGAAAAAAAATTTGAGAGCTTAGGACGGCTGCCGAAAGTCTGCGTAAAAACGCCCCCCGGGCCTAAAGTTTCACCGAGCAAAATTCCCGGTGATGTTATTATGAAACTAGAATATATTCCGCAGATTCTGAAAGTTATTGCGATAGTTAGACTCTTTTAGTTGCTTGGGAATCGTCGTTTGAAGATGGGCATGTGAAACTGCGAAAAAAAATTTGAGAGCGTAGGACGGCTGCCGAAAGTCTGCGTAAAAACGCCCCCCGGGCCTAAAGTTTCACCGTGCAAAATTCCCGGTGATGTTATTATGAAACTAGAATGTATTCCGCAGATTCTGAAAGTTATTGCGATAGTTAGACTCTTTTAGTTGCTTGGGAATCGTCGTTTGAAGATGGGCATGTGAAACTGCGAAAAAAAATTTGAGAGCGTAGGACGGCTGCCGAAAGTCTGCGTAAAAACGCCCCTCGGGCCTAAAGTTTCACCGTGCAAAATTCCCGGTGGTGTTATTATGAAACTAGAATATATTCCGCAGATTCTGAAAGTTATTGCGATAGTTAGACTCTTTTAGTTGCTTGGGAATCGTCGTTTGAAGAAGGGCATGTGAAACTGCGAAAAAAAATTTGAGAGCGTAGGACGGCTGCCGAAAGTCTGCGTAAAAACGCCCCCCGGGCCTAAAGTTTCACCGTGCAAATTTCCCGGTGATTTTATTATGAAACTAGAATATATTCCGCAGATTCTGAAAGTTATTGCGATAGTTAGACTCTTTTAGTTGCTTGGGAATCGTCGTTTGAAGATGGGCATGTGAAACTGAGAAAAAATATTTGAGAGCGTAGGACGGCTGCCGAAAGTCTGCGTAAAAACGCCCCCCGGGCCTAAAGTTTCACCGTGCAAAATTCCCGGTGATGTTATTATGAAACTGGAATATATTCCGCAGATTCTGAAAGTTATTGCGATAGTTAGACTCTTTTAGTTGCTTGGGAATCGTCGTTTGAAGATGGGCATGTGAAACTGCGAAAAAAAATTTGAGAGCGTAGGACGGCTGCCGAAAGTCTGCGTAAAAACGCCCCCCGGGCCTAAAGTTTCACCGTGCAAAATTCCCGGTGATGTTATTATGAAACTAGAATATATTCCGCAGATTCTGAAAGTTATTGCGATAGTAAACTCTTTTAGTTGCTTGGGAATCGTCATTTGAAGATGGGCATGTGAAACTGCGAAAAAAAAATTTGAGAGCGTAGGACGGCTGCCGAAAGTCTGCGTAAAAACGCCCCCCGGGCCTAAAGTTTCACCGTGCAAATTTCCCGGTGATGTTATTATGAAACTAGAATATATTCCGCAGATTCTGAAAGTTATTGCGATAGTTAGACTCTTTTAGTTGCTTGGGAATCGTCGTTTGAAGATGGGCATGTGAAACTGCGAAAAAAAATTTGAGAGCGTAGGACGGCTGCCGAAAGTCTGCGTAAAAACGCCCCCCGGGCCTAAAGTTTCACCGTGCAAAATTCCCGGCGATGTTATTATGAAACTAGAATATATTCCGCAGATTCTGAAAGTTATTGCGATAGTTAGACTCTTTTAGTTGCTTGGGAATCGTCGTTTGAAGATGGGCATGTGAAACTGCGAAAAAAAATTTGAGAGCGTAGGACGGCTGCCGAAAGTCTGCGTAAAAACGCCCCCCGGGCCTAAAGTTTCACCGTGCAAAATTCCCGGTGATGTTATTATGAAACTAGAATATATTCCGCAGATTCTGAAAGTTATTGCGATAGTTAGACTCTTTTAGTTGCTTGGGAATCGTCGTTTGAAGATGGGCATGTGAAACTGCGAAAAAAAATTTGAGAGCGTAGGACGGCTGCCGAAAGTCTGCGTAAAAACGCCCCCCGGGCCTAAAGTTTCACCGTGCAAAATTCGCGGTTGTGTTATTATGAAACTAGAATATATTCCGCAGATTCTGAAAGTTATTGCGATAGTTAGACTCTTTTAGTTGCTTGGGAATCGTCGTTTGAAGATGGGCATGTGAAACTGCGAAAAAAAATTTGAGAGCGTAGGACGGCTGCCGAAAGTCTGCGTAAAAACGCCCCCCGGGCCTAAAGTTTCACCGTGCAAATTTCCCGGTGATGTTATTATGAAACTAGAATATATTCCGCAGATTCTGAAAGTTATTGCGATAGTTAGACTCTTTTTTTTGCTTGGGAATCGTCGTTTGAAGATGGGCATGTGAAACTGCGAAAAAAAATTTGAGAGCGTAGGACGGCTGCCGAAAGTCTGCGTAAAAACGCCCCCCGGGCCTAAAGTTTCACCGAGCAAAATTCCCGGTGATGTTATTATGAAACTAGAATATATTCCGCAGATTCTGAAAGTTATTGCGATAGTTAGACTCTTTTAGTTGCTTGGGAATCGTCGTTTGAAGATGGGCATGTGAAACTGCGAAAAAAAATTTGAGAGCGTAGGACGGCTGCCGAAAGTCTGCGTAAAAACGCCCCCCGGGCCTAAAGTTTCACCGTGCAAAATTCCCGGTGATGTTATTATGAAACTAGAATGTATTCCGCAGATTCTGAAAGTTATTGCGATAGTTAGACTCTTTTAGTTGCTTGGGAATCGTCGTTTGAAGATGGGCATGTGAAACTGCGAAAAAAAATTTGAGAGCGTAGGACGGCTGCCGAAAGTCTGCGTAAAAACGCCCCCCGGGCCTAAAGTTTCACCGTGCAAAATTCCCGGTGGTGTTATTATGAAACTAGAATATATTCCGCAGATTCTGAAAGTTATTGCGATAGTTAGACTCTTTTAGTTGCTTGGGAATCGTCGTTTGAAGAAGGGCATGTGAAACTGCGAAAAAAAATTTGAGAGCGTAGGACGGCTGCCGAAAGTCTGCGTAAAAACGCCCCCCGGGCCTAAAGTTTCACCGTGCAAATTTCCCGGTGATGTTATTATGAAACTAGAATATATTCCGCAGATTCTGAAAGTTATTGCGATAGTTAGACTCTTTTAGTTGCTTGGGAATCGTCGTTTGAAGATGGGCATGTGAAACTGCGAAAAAATATTTGAGAGCGTAGGACGGCTGCCGAAAGTCTGCGTAAAAACGCCCCCCGGGCCTAAAGTTTCACCGTGCAAAATTCCCGGTGATGTTATTATGAAACTGGAATATATTCCGCAGATTCTGAAAGTTATTGCGATAGTTAGACTCTTTTAGTTGCTTGGGAATCGTCGTTTGAAGATGGGCATGTGAAACTGCGAAAAAAAATTTGAGAGCGTAGGACGGCTGCCGAAAGTCTGCGTAAAAACGCCCCCCGGGCCTAAAGTTTCACCGTGCAAAATTCCCGGTGATGTTATTATGAAACTAGAATATATTCCGCAGATTCTGAAAGTTATTGCGATAGTTAGACTCTTTTAGTTGCTTGGGAATCGTCGTTTGAAGATGGGCATGTGAAAGTGCGAAAAAAATTTTGAGAGCGTAGGACGGCTGCCGAAAGTCTGCGTATAAACGGCCCCCGGGCCTAAAGTTTCACCGTGCAAAATTCCCGGTGGTGTTATTATGAAACTAGAACATATTCCGCAGATTCTGAAAGTTATTGCGATAGTTAGACTCTTTTAGTTGCTTGGGAATCGTCGTTTGAAGATGGGCATGTGAAACTGCGAAAAAAAATTTGAGAGCGTAGGACGGCTGCCGAAAGTCTGCGTAAAAACGCCCCCCAGGCCTAAAGTTTCACCGTGCAAATTTCCCGGTGATGTTATTATGAAACTAGAATATATTCCGCAGATTCTGAAAGTTATTGCGATAGTTACACTCTTTTAGTTGCTTGGGAATCGTCGTTTGAAGATGGGCATGTGAAACTGCGAAAAAAAATTTGAGAGCGTAGGACGGCTGCCGAAAGTCTGCGTAAAAACGCCCCCCGGGCCTAAAGTTTCACCGTGCAAAATTCCCGGTGATGTTATTATGAAACTAGAATATATTCCGCAGATTCTGAAAGTTATTGCGATAGTTAGACTCTTTTAGTTGCTTGGGAATCGTCGTTTAAAGATGGGCATGTGAAACTGCGAAAAAAAATTTGAGAGCGTAGGACGGCTGCCGAAAGTCTGCGTAAAAACGCCCCCCGGGCCTAAAGTTTCACCGTGCAAAATTCCCGGTGATGTTATTATGAAACTAGAATATATTCCGCAGATTCTGAAAGTTATTGCGATAGTTAGACTCTTTTAGTTGCTTGGGAATCGTCGTTTGAAGATGGGCATGTGAAACTGCGAAAAAAATTTTGAGAGCGTAGGACGGCTGCCGAAAGTCTGCGTAAAAACGCCCCCCGGGCCTAAAGTTTCACCGTGCAAAATTCCCGGTGGTGTTATTATGAAACTAGAATATATTCCGCAGATTCTGAAAGGTATTGCGATAGTTAGACTCTTTTAGTTGCTTGGGAATCGTCGTTTGAAGATGGGCATGTGAAACTGCGAAAAAAAATTTGAGAGCGTAGGACGGCTGCCGAAAGTCTGCGTAAAAACGCCCCCCGGGCCTAAAGTTTCACCGTGCAAAATTCCCGGTGATGTTATTATGAAACTAGAATATATTCCGCAGATTCTGAAAGTTATTGCGATAGTTAGACTCTTTTAGTTGCTTGGGAATCGTCGTTTGAAGATGGGCATGTGAAACTGCGAAAAAAAATTTGAGAGCGTAGGACGGCTGCCGAAAGTCTGCGTAAAAACGCCCCCCGGGCCTAAAGTTTCACCGTGCAAAATTCCCGGTGATGTTATTATGAAACTAGAATATATTCCGCAGATTCTGAAAGTTATTGCGATAGTTAGACTCTTTTAGTTGCTTGGGAATCGTCGTTTGAAGATGGGCATGTGAAACTGCGAAAAAAAATTTGAGAGCGTAGGACGGCTGCCGAAAGTCTGCGTAAAAACGCCCCCCGGGCCTAAAGTTTCACCGTGCAAAATTCCCGGTGGGGTTATTATGAAACTAGAATATATTCCGCAGATTCTGAAAGTTATTGCGATAGTTAGACTCTTTTAGTTGCTTGGGAATCGTCGTTTGAAGATGGGCATGTGAAACTGCGAAAAAAAATTTGAGAGCGTAGGACGGCTGCCGAAAGTCTGCGTAAAAACGCCCCCCGGGCCTAAAGTTTCACCGTGCAAAATTCCCGGTGGTGTTATTATGAAACTAGAATATATTCCGCAGATTCTGAAAGTTATTGCTATAGTTAGACTCTTTTAGTTGCTTGGGAATCGTCGTTTGAAGATGGGCATGTGAAACTGCGAAAAAAAATTTGAGAGCGTAGGACGGCTGACGAAAGTCTGCGTAAAAACGCCCCCCGGGCCTAAAGTTTCACCGTGCAAATTTCCCGGTGATGTTATTATGAAACTAGAATATATTCCGCAGATTCTGAAAGGTATTGCGATAGTTAGACTCTTTTAGTTGCTTGGGAATCGTCGTTTGAAGATGGGCATGTGAAACTGCGAAAAAAAATTTGAGAGCGTAGGACGGCTGCCGAAAGTCTGCGTAAAAACGCCCCCCGGGCCTAAAGTTTCACCGTGCAAAATTCCCGGTGATGTTATTATGAAACTAGAATATATTCCGCAGATTCTGAAAGTTATTGCGATAGTTAGACTCTTTTAGTTGCTTGGGAATCGTCGTTTGAAGATGGGCATGTGAAACTGCGAAAAAAAATTTGAGAGCGTAGGACGGCTGCCGAAAGTCTGCGTAAAAACGCCCCCCGGGCCTAAAGTTTCACCGTGCAAAATTCCCGGTGATGTTATTATGAAACTAGAATATATTCCGCAGATTCTGAAAGTTATTGCGATAGTTAGACTCTTTTAGTTGCTTGGGAATCGTCGTTTGAAGATGGGCATGTGAAACTGCGAAAAAAAATTTGAGAGCGTAGGACGGCTGCCGAAAGTCTGCGTAAAAACGCCCCCCGGGCCTAAAGTTTCACCGTGCAAAATTCCCGGTGGGGTTATTATGAAACTAGAATATATTCCGCAGATTCTGAAAGTTATTGCGATAGTTAGACTCTTTTAGTTGCTTGGGAATCGTCGTTTGAAGATGGGCATGTGAAACTGCGAAAAAAAATTTGAGAGCGTAGGACGGCTGCCGAAAGTCTGCGTAAAAACGCCCCCCGGGCCTAAAGTTTCACCGTGCAAAATTCCCGGTGGTGTTATTATGAAACTAGAATATATTCCGCAGATTCTGAAAGTTATTGCTATAGTTAGACTCTTTTAGTTGCTTGGGAATCGTCGTTTGAAGATGGGCATGTGAAACTGCGAAAAAAAATTTGAGAGCGTAGGACGGCTGACGAAAGTCTGCGTAAAAACGCCCCCCGGGCCTAAAGTTTCACCGTGCAAATTTCCCGGTGATGTTATTATGAAACTAGAATATATTCCGCAGATTCTGAAAGTTATTGCGATAGTTAGACTCTTTTAGTTGCTTGGGAATCGTCGTTTGAAGATGGGCATGTGAAACTGCGAAAAAAAATTTGAGAGCGTAGGACGGCTGCCGAAAGTCTGCGTAAAAACGCCCCCCGGGCCTAAAGTTTCACCGTGCAAAATTCCCGGCGATGTTATTATGAAACTAGAATATATTCCGCAGATTCTGAAAGTTATTGCGATAGTTAGACTCTTTTAGTTGCTTGGGAATCGTCGTTTGAAGATGGGCATGTGAAACTGCGAAAAAAAATTTGAGAGCGTAGGACGGCTGCCGAAAGTCTGCGTAAAAACGCCCCCCGGGCCTAAAGTTTCACCGTGCAAAATTCCCGGTGATGTTATTATGAAACTAGAATATATTCCGCAGATACTGAAAGTTATTGCGATAGTTAGACTCTTTTAGTTGCTTGGGAATCGTCGTTTGAAGATGGGCATGTGAAACTGCGAAAAAAAATTTGAGAGCGTAGGACGGCTGCCGAAAGTCTGCGTAAAAACGCCCCCCGGGCCTAAAGTTTCACCGTGCAAAATTCCCGGTGATGTTATTATGAAACTAGAATATATTCCGCAGATTCTGAAAGTTATTGCGATAGTTAGACTCTTTTAGTTGCTTGGGAATCGTCGTTTGAAGATGGGCATGTGAAACTGCGAAAAAAAATTTGAGAGCGTAGGACGGCTGCCGAAAGTCTGCGTAAAAACGCCCCCCGGGCCTAAAGTTTCACCGTGCAAAATTCCCGGTGGTGTTATTATGAAACTAGAATATATTCCGCAGATTCTGAAAGTTATTGCGATAGTTAGACTCTTTTAGTTGCTTGGGAATCGTCGTTTGAAGATGGGCATGTGAAACTGCGAAAAAAAATTTGAGAGCGTAGGACGGCTGCCGAAAGTCTGCGTAAAAACGCCCCCCGGGCCTAAAGTTTCACCGTGCAAAATTCCCGGTGATGTTATTATGAAACTAGAATATATTCCGCAGATACTGAAAGTTATTGCGATAGTTAGACTCTTTTAGTTGCTTGGGAATCGTCGTTTGAAGATGGGCATGTGAAACTGCGAAAAAAAATTTGAGAGCGTAGGACGGCTGCCGAAAGTCTGCGTAAAAACGCCCCCCGGGCCTAAAGTTTCACCGTGCAAAATTCCCGGTGATGTTATTATGAAACTAGAATATATTCCGCAGATTCTGAAAGTTATTGCGATAGTTAGACTCTTTTAGTTGCTTGGGAATCGTCGTTTGAAGATGGGCATGTGAAACTGCGAAAAAAAATTTGAGAGCGTAGGACGGCTGCCGAAAGTCTGCGTAAAAACGCCCCCCGGGCCTAAAGTTTCACCGTGCAAAATTCCCGGTGGTGTTATTATGAAACTAGAATATATTCCGCAGATTCTGAAAGTTATTGCGATAGTTAGACTCTTTTAGTTGCTTGGGAATCGTCGTTTGAAGATGGGCATGTGAAACTGCGAAAAAAAATTTGAGAGCGTAGGACGGCTGCCGAAAGTCTGCGTAAAAACGCCCCCCGGGCCTAAAGTTTCACCGTGCAAATTTCCCGGTGATGTTATTATGAAACTAGAATATATTCCGCAGATTCTGAAAGTTATTGCGATAGTTAGACTCTTTTAGTTGCTTGGGAATCGTCGTTTGAAGATGGGCATGTGAAACTGCGAAAAAAAATTTGAGAGCGTAGGACGGCTGCCGAAAGTCTGCGTAAAAACGCCCCCCGGGCCTAAAGTTTCACCGTGCAAAATTCCCGGTGGTGTTATTATGAAACTAGAATATATTCCGCAGATTCTGAAAGTTATTGCGATAGTTAGACTCTTTTAGTTGCTTGGGAATCGTCGTTTGAAGATGGGCATGTGAAACTGCGAAAAAAAATTTGAGAGCGTAGGACGGCTGCCGAAAGTCTGCGTAAAAACGCCCCCCGGGCCTAAAGTTTCACCGTGCAAATTTCCCGGTGATGTTATTATGAAACTAGAATATATTCCGCAGATTCTGAAAGTTATTGCGATAGTTAGACTCTTTTAGTTGCTTGGGAATCGTCGTTTGAAGATGGGCATGTGAAACTGCGAAAAAAAATTTGAGAGCGTAGGACGGCTGCCGAAAGTCTGCGTAAAAACGCCCCCCGGGCCTAAAGTTTCACCGTGCAAAATTCCCGGTGATGTTATTATGAAACTAGAATATATTCCGCAGATTCTGAAAGTTATTGCGATAGTTAGACTCTTTTAGTTGCTTGGGAATCGTCGTTTGAAGATGGGCATGTGAAACTGCGAAAAAAAATTTGAGAGCGTAGGACGGCTGCCGAAAGTCTGCGTAAAAACGCCCCCCGGGCCTAAAGTTTCACCGTGCAAAATTCCCGGCGATGTTATTATGAAACTAGAATATATTCCGCAGATTCTGAAATTTATTGCGATAGTTAGACTCTTTTAGTTGCTTGGGAATCGTCGTTTGAAGATGGGCATGTGAAACTGCGAAAAAAAATTTGAGAGCGTAGGACGGCTGCCGAAAGTCTGCGTAAAAACGCCCCCCGGGCCTAAAGTTTCACCGTGCAAAATTCCCGGTTGTGTTATTATGAAACTAGAATATATTCCGCAGATTCTGAAAGTTATTGCGATAGTTAGACTCTTTTAGTTGCTTGGGAATCGTCGTTTGAAGATGGGCATGTGAAACTGCGAAAAAAAATTTGAGAGCGTAGGACGGCTGCCGAAAGTCTGCGTAAAAACGCCCCCCGGGCCTAAAGTTTCACCGTGCAAAATTCCCGGTGATGTTATTATGAAACTAGAATATATTCCGCAGATTCTGAAAGTTATTGCGATAGTTAGACTCTTTTAGTTGCTTGGGAATCGTCGTTTGAAGATGGGCATGTGAAACTGCGAAAAAAAATTTGAGAGCGTAGGACGGCTGCCGAAAGTCTGCGTAAAAACGCCCCCCGGGCCTAAAGTTTCACCGAGCAAAATTCCCGGTGATGTTATTATGAAACTAGAATATATTCCGCAGATTCTGAAAGTTATTGCGATAGTTAGACTCTTTTAGTTGCTTGGGAATCGTCGTTTGAAGATGGGCATGTGAAACTGCGAAAAAAAATTTGAGAGCGTAGGACGGCTGCCGAAAGTCTGCGTAAAAACGCCCCCCGGGCCTAAAGTTTCACCGTGCAAAATTCCCGGCGATGTTATTATGAAACTAGAATATATTCCGCAGATTCTGAAAGTTATTGCGATAGTTAGACTCTTTTAGTTGCTTGGGAATCGTCGTTTGAAGATGGGCATGTGAAACTGCGAAAAAAAATTTGAGAGCGTAGGACGGCTGCCGAAAGTCTGCGTAAAAACGCCCCCCGGGCCTAAAGTTTCACCGTGCAAATTTCCCGGTGGTGTTATTATGAAACTAGAATATATTCCGCAGATTCTGAAAGTTATTGCGATAGTTAGACTCTTTTAGTTGCTTGGGAATCGTCGTTTGAAGATGGGCATGTGAAACTGCGAAAAAAAATTTGAGAGCGTAGGACGACTGCCGAAAGTCTGCGTAAAAACGCCCCCCGGGCCTAAAATTTCACCGTGCAAAATTCCCGGTGATGTTATTATGAAACTAGAATATATTCCGCAGATTCTGAAAGTTATTGCGATAGTTAGACTCTTTTAGTTGCTTGGGAATCGTCGTTTGAAGATGGGCATGTGAAACTGCGAAAAAAAATTTGAGAGCGTAGGACGGCTGCCGAAAGTCTGCGTAAAAACGCCCCCCGGGCCTAAAGTTTCACCGTGCAAAATTCCCGGTGGTGTTATTATGAAACTAGAATATATTCCGCAGATTCTGAAAGTTATTGCGATAGTTAGACTCTTTTAGTTGCTTGGGAATCGTCGTTTGAAGATGGGCATGTGAAACTGTGAAAAAAAATTTGAGAGCGTAGGACGGCTGCCGAAAGTCTGCGTAAAAACGCCCCCCGGGCCTAAAGTTTCACCGTGCAAATTTCCCGGTGATGTTATTATGAAACTAGAATATATTCCGCAGATTCTGAAAGTTATTGCGATAGTTAGACTCTTTTAGTTGCTTGGGAATCGTCGTTTGAAGATGGGCATGTGAAACTGCGAAAAAAAATTTGAGAGCGTAGGACGGCTGCCGAAAGTCTGCGTAAAAACGCCCCCCGGGCCTAAAGTTTCACCGTGCAAAATTCCCGGTGATGTTATTATGAAACTAGAATATATTCCGCAGATTCTGAAAGTTATTGCGATAGTTAGACTCTTTTAGTTGCTTGGGAATCGTCGTTTGAAGATGGGCATGTGAAACTGCGAAAAAAATTTTGAGCGCGTAGGACGGCTGCCGAAAGTCTGCGTAAAAACGCCCCCCGGGCCTAAAGTTTCACCGTGCAAAATTCCCGGCGATGTTATTATGAAACTAGAATATATTCCGCAGATTCTGAAAGTTATTGCGATAGTTAGACTCTTTTAGTTGCTTGGGAATCGTCGTTTGAAGATGGGCATGTGAAACTGCGAAAAAAAATTTGAGAGCGTAGGACGGCTGCCGAAAGTCTGCGTAAAAACGCCCCCCGGGCCTAAAGTTTCACCGTGCAAAATTCCCGGCGATGTTATTATGAAACTAGAATATATTCCGCAGATTCTGAAAGTTATTGCGATAGTTAGACTCTTTTAGTTGCTTGGGAATCGTCGTTTGAAGATGGGCATGTGAAACTGCGAAAAAA
The DNA here is from genome assembly GCA_963930645.1 of Salticus scenicus. NCBI lineage: Eukaryota > Metazoa > Arthropoda > Arachnida > Araneae > Salticidae > Salticus > Salticus scenicus. The sequence goes on along the minus strand of CAWVNO010001905.1, from coordinate 94,361 downwards.
AATTTGAGAGCGTAGGACGGCTGCCGAAAGTCTGCGTAAAAACGCCCCCCGGGCCTAAAGTTTCACCGTGCAAATTTCCCGGTGGTGTTATTATGAAACTAGAATATATTCCGCAGATTCTGAAAGTTATTGCGATAGTTAGACTCTTTTAGTTGCTTGGGAATCGTCGTTTGAAGATGGGCATGTGAAACTGCGAAAAAAAATTTGAGAGCGTAGGACGACTGCCGAAAGTCTGCGTAAAAACGCCCCCCGGGCCTAAAATTTCACCGTGCAAAATTCCCGGTGATGTTATTATGAAACTAGAATATATTCCGCAGATTCTGAAAGTTATTGCGATAGTTAGACTCTTTTAGTTGCTTGGGAATCGTCGTTTGAAGATGGGCATGTGAAACTGCGAAAAAAAATTTGAGAGCGTAGGACGGCTGCCGAAAGTCTGCGTAAAAACGCCCCCCGGGCCTAAAGTTTCACCGTGCAAAATTCCCGGTGGTGTTATTATGAAACTAGAATATATTCCGCAGATTCTGAAAGTTATTGCGATAGTTAGACTCTTTTAGTTGCTTGGGAATCGTCGTTTGAAGATGGGCATGTGAAACTGTGAAAAAAAATTTGAGAGCGTAGGACGGCTGCCGAAAGTCTGCGTAAAAACGCCCCCCGGGCCTAAAGTTTCACCGTGCAAATTTCCCGGTGATGTTATTATGAAACTAGAATATATTCCGCAGATTCTGAAAGTTATTGCGATAGTTAGACTCTTTTAGTTGCTTGGGAATCGTCGTTTGAAGATGGGCATGTGAAACTGCGAAAAAAAATTTGAGAGCGTAGGACGGCTGCCGAAAGTCTGCGTAAAAACGCCCCCCGGGCCTAAAGTTTCACCGTGCAAAATTCCCGGTGATGTTATTATGAAACTAGAATATATTCCGCAGATTCTGAAAGTTATTGCGATAGTTAGACTCTTTTAGTTGCTTGGGAATCGTCGTTTGAAGATGGGCATGTGAAACTGCGAAAAAAAATTTGAGAGCGTAGGACGGCTGCCGAAAGTCTGCGTAAAAACGCCCCCCGGGCCTAAAGTTTCACCGTGCAAAATTCCCGGCGATGTTATTATGAAACTAGAATATATTCCGCAGATTCTGAAATTTATTGCGATAGTTAGACTCTTTTAGTTGCTTGGGAATCGTCGTTTGAAGATGGGCATGTGAAACTGCGAAAAAAAATTTGAGAGCGTAGGACGGCTGCCGAAAGTCTGCGTAAAAACGCCCCCCGGGCCTAAAGTTTCACTGTGCAAAATTCCCGGTTGTGTTATTATGAAACTAGAATATATTCCGCAGATTCTGAAAGTTATTGCGATAGTTAGACTCTTTTAGTTGCTTGGGAATCGTCGTTTGAAGATGGGCATGTGAAACTGCGAAAAAAAATTTGAGAGCGTAGGACGGCTGCCGAAAGTCTGCGAAAAAACGCCCCCCGGGCCTAAAGTTTCACCGTGCAAAATTCCCGGTGGTGTTATTATGAAACTAGAATATATTCCGCAGATTCTGAAAGTTATTGCGATAGTTAGACTCTTTTAGTTGCTTGGGAATCGTCGTTTGAAGATGGGCATGTGAAACTGCGAAAAAAAATTTGAGAGCGTAGGACGGCTGCCGAAAGTCTGCGTAAAAACGCCCCCCGGGCCTAAAGTTTCACCGTGCAAAATTCCCGGTGGTGTTATTATGAAACTAGAATATATTCCGCAGATTCTGAAACTTATTGCGATAGTTAGACTCTTTTAGTTGCTTGGGAATCGTCGTTTGAAGATGGGCATGTGAAACTGCGAAAAAAATTTTGAGAGCGTAGGACGGCTGCCGAAAGTCTGCGTAAAAACGCCCCCCGGGCCTAAAGTTTCACCGTGCAAAATTCCCGGTGGTGTTATTATGAAACTAGAATATATTCCGCAGATTCTGAAAGTTATTGCGATAGTTAGACTCTTTTAGTTGCTTGGGAATCGTCGTTTGAAGATGGGCATGTGAAACTGCGAAAAAAAATTTGAGAGCGTAGGACGGCTGCCGAAAGTCTGCGTAAAAACGCCCCCCGGGCCTAAAGTTTCACCGTGCAAAATTCCCGGTGGTGTTATTATGAAACTAGAATATATTCCGCAGATTCTGAAAGTTATTGCGATAGTTAGACTCTTTTAGTTGCTTGGGAATCGTCGTTTGAAGATGGGCATGTGAAACTGCGAAAAAAAATTTGAGAGCGTAGGACGGCTGCCGAAAGTCTGCGTAAAAACGCCCCCCGGGCCAAAAGTTTCACCGTGCAAAATTCCCGGTGGTGTTATTATGAAACTAGAATATATTCCGCAGATTCTGAAAGTTATTGCGATAGTTAGACTCTTTTAGTTGCTTGGGAATCGTCGTTTGAAGATGGGCATGTGAAACTGCGAAAAAAAATTTGAGAGCGTAGGACGGCTGCCGAAAGTCTGCGTAAAAACGCCCCCCGGGCCTAAAGTTTCACCGTGCAAAATTCCCGGTGGTGTTATTATGAAACTAGAATATATTCCGCAGATTCTGAAAGTTATTGCGATAGTTAGACTCTTTTAGTTGCTTGGGAATCGTCGTTTGAAGATGGGCATGTGAAACTGCGAAAAAAAATTTGAGAGCGTAGGACGGCTGCCGAAAGTCTGCGTAAAAACGCCCCCCGGGCCTAAAGTTTCACCGTGCAAAATTCCCGGTGGTGTTATTATGAAACTAGAATATATTCCGCAGATTCTGAAAGTTATTGCGATAGTTAGACTCTTTTAGTTGCTTGGGAATCGTCGTTTGAAGATGGGCATGTGAAACTGCGAAAAAAAATTTGAGAGCGTAGGACGGCTGCCGAAAGTCTGCGTAAAAACGCCCCCCGGGCCTAAAGTTTCACCGTGCAAAATTCCCGGTGGTGTTATTATGAAACTAGAATATATTCCGCAGATTCTGAAAGTTATTGCGATAGTTAGACTCTTTTAGTTGCTTGGGAATCGTCGTTTGAAGATGGGCATGTGAAACTGCGAAAAAAAATTTGAGAGCGTAGGACGGCTGCCGAAAGTCTGCGTAAAAACGCCCCCCGGGCCTAAAGTTTCACCGTGCAAAATTCCCGGTGGTGTTATTATGAAACTAGAATATATTCCGCAGATTCTGAAAGTTATTGCGATAGTTAGACTCTTTTAGTTGCTTGGGAATCGTCGTTTGAAGATGGGCATGTGAAACTGCGAAAAAAAATTTGAGAGCGTAGGACGGCTGCCGAAAGTCTGCGTAAAAACGCCCCCCGGGCCTAAAGTTTCACCGTGCAAAATTCCCGGTGGTGTTATTATGAAACTAGAATATATTCCGCAGATTCTGAAAGTTATTGCGATAGTTAGACTCTTTTAGTTGCTTGGGAATCGTCGTTTGAAGATGGGCATGTGAAACTGCGAAAAAAAATTTGAGAGCGTAGGACGGCTGCCGAAAGTCTGCGTAAAAACGCCCCCCGGGCCTAAAGTTTCACCGTGCAAAATTCCCGGTGGTGTTATTATGAAACTAGAATATATTCTGCAGATTCTGAAAGTTATTGCGATAGTTAGACTCTTTTAGTTGCTTGGGAATCGTCGTTTGAAGATGGGCATGTGAAACTGCGAAAAAAAATTTGAGAGCGTAGGACGGCTGCCGAAAGTTGCGTAAAAACGCCCCCCGGGCCTAAAGTTTCACCGTGCAAAATTCCCGGTGGTGTTATTATGAAACTAGAATATATTCCGCAGATTCTGAAAGTTATTGCGATAGTTAGACTCTTTTAGTTGCTTGGGAATCGTCGTTTGAAGATGGGCATGTGAAACTGCGAAAAAAAATTTGAGAGCGTAGGACGGCTGCCGAAAGTCTGCGTAAAAACGCCCCCCGGGCCTAAAGTTTCACCGTGCAAAATTCCCGGTGGTGTTATTATGAAACTAGAATATATTCCGCAGATTCTGAAAGTTATTGCGATAGTTAGACTCTTTTAGTTGCTTGGGAATCGTCGTTTGAAGATGGGCATGTGAAACTGCGAAAAAAAATTTGAGAGCGTAGGACGGCTGCCGAAAGTCTGCGTAAAAACGCCCCCCGGGCCTAAAGTTTCACCGTGCAAAATTCCCGGTGGTGTTATTATGAAACTAGAATATATTCCGCAGATTCTGAAAGTTATTGCGATAGTTAGACTCTTTTAGTTGCTTGGGAATCGTCGTTTGAAGATGGGCATGTGAAACTGCGAAAAAAAATTTGAGAGCGTAGGACGGCTGCCGAAAGTCTGCGTAAAAACGCCCCCCGGGCCTAAAGTTTCACCGTGCAAAATTCCCGGTGGTGTTATTATGAAACTAGAATATATTCCGCAGATTCTGAAAGTTATTGCGATAGTTAGACTCTTTTAGTTGCTTGGGAATCGTCGTTTGAAGATGGGCATGTGAAACTGCGAAAAAAAATTTGAGAGCGTAGGACGGCTGCCGAAAGTCTGCGTAAAAACGCCCCCCGGGCCTAAAGTTTCACCGTGCAAAATTCCCGGTGGTGTTATTATGAAACTAGAATATATTCCGCAGATTCTGAAAGTTATTGCGATAGTTAGACTCTTTTTGTTGCTTGGGAATCGTCGTTTGAAGATGGGCATGTGAAACTGCGAAAAAAAATTTGAGAGCGTAGGACGGCTGCCGAAAGTCTGCGTAAAAACGCCCCCCGGGCCTAAAGTTTCACCGTGCAAAATTCCCGGTGGTGTTATTATGAAACTAGAATATATTCCGCAGATTCTGAAAGTTATTGCGATAGTTAGACTCTTTTAGTTGCTTGGGAATCGTCGTTTGAAGATGGGCATGTGAAACTGCGAAAAAAAATTTGAGAGCGTAGGACGGCTGCCGAAAGTCTGCGTTTAAACGCCCCCCGGGCCTAAAGTTTCACCGTGCAAAATTCCCGGTGGTGTTATTATGAAACTAGAATATATTCCGCAGATTCTGAAAGTTATTGCGATAGTTAGACTCTTTTAGTTGCTTGGGAATCGTCGTTTGAAGATGGGCATGTGAAACTGCGAAAAAAAATTTGAGAGCGTAGGACGGCTGCCGAAAGTCTGCGTAAAAACGCCCCCCGGGCCTAAAGTTTCACCGTGCAAAATTCCCGGTGGTGTTATTATGAAACTAGAATATATTCCGCAGATTCTGAAAGTTATTGCGATAGTTAGACTCTTTTAGTTGCTTGGGAATCGTCGTTTGAAGATGGGCATGTGAAACTGCGAAAAAAAATTTGAGAGCGTAGGACGGCTGCCGAAAGTCTGCGTAAAAACGCCCCCCGGGCCTAAAGTTTCACCGTGCAAAATTCCCGGTGGTGTTATTATGAAACTAGAATATATTCCGCAGATTCTGAAAGTTATTGCGATAGTTAGACTCTTTTAGTTGCTTGGGAATCGTCGTTTGAAGATGGGCATGTGAAACTGCGAAAAAAAATTTGAGAGCGTAGGACGGCTGCCGAAAGTCTGCGTAAAAACGCCCCCCGGGCCTAAAGTTTCACCGTGCAAAATTCCCGGTGGTGTTATTATGAAACTAGAATATATTCCGCAGAATCTGAAAGTTATTGCGATAGTTAGACTCTTTTAGTTGCTTGGGAATCGTCGTTTGAAGATGGGCATGTGAAACTGCGAAAAAAAATTTGAGAGCGTAGGACGGCTGCCGAAAGTCTGCGTAAAAACGCCCCCCGGGCCTAAAGTTTCACCGTGCAAAATTCCCGGTGGTGTTATTATGAAACTAGAATATATTCCGCAGATTCTGAAAGTTATTGCGATAGTTAGACTCTTTTAGTTGCTTGGGAATCGTCGTTTGAAGATGGGCATGTGAAACTGCGAAAAAAAATTTGAGAGCGTAGGACGGCTGCCGAAAGTCTGCGTAAAAACGCCCCCCGGGCCTAAAGTTTCACCGTGCAAAATTCCCGGTGGTGTTATTATGAAACTAGAATATATTCCGCAGATTCTGAAAGTTATTGCGATCGTTAGACTCTTTTAGTTGCTTGGGAATCGTCGTTTGAAGATGGGCATGTGAAACTCGGAAAAAAATTTTGAGAGCGTAGGAACGGCTGCCGAAAGTCTGCGTAAAAACGCCCCCCGGGCCAAAAGTTTCACCGTGCAAAATTCCCGGTGGTGTTATTATGAAACTAGAATATATTCCGCAGATTCTGAAAGTTATTGCGATCGTTAGACTCTTTTAGTTGCTTGGGAATCGTCGTTTGAAGATGGGCATGTGAAACTCGGAAAAAAATTTTGAGAGCGTAAGAACGGCTGCCGAAAGTCTGCGTAAAAACGCCCCCCGGGCCAAAAGTTACACCGTGCAAAATTCACGGTGGTGTTATTATGAAACTAGAATATATTCCGCAGATTCTGAAAGTTATTGCGATAGTTAGACTCTTTTAGTTGCTTGGGAATAGTCGTTTGAAGATGGGCATGTGAAACTGCGAAAAAAAATTTGAGAGCGTAGGACGGCTGCCGAAAGTCTGCGTAAAAACGCCCCCCGGGCCTAAAGTTTCACCGTGCAAAATTCCCGGTGGTGTTATTATGAAACTAGAATATATTCCGCAGATTCTGAAAGTTATTGCGATAGTTAGACTCTTTTAGTTGCTTGGGAATCGTCGTTTGAAGATGGGCATGTGAAACTGCGAAAAAAAATTTGAGAGCGTAGGACGGCTGCCGAAAGTCTGCGTAAAAACGCCCCCCGGGCCTAAAGTTTCACCGTGCAAAATTCCCGGTGGTGTTATTATGAAACTAGAATATATTCCGCAGATTCTGAAAGTTATTGCGATCGTTAGACTCTTTTAGTTGCTTGGGAATCGTCGTTTGAAGATGGGCATGTGAAACTCGGAAAAAAATTTTGAGAGCGTAGGAACGGCTGCCGAAAGTCTGCGTAAAAACGCCCCCCGGGCCAAAAGTTTCACCGTGCAAAATTCCCGGTGGTGTTATTATGAAACTAGAATATATTCCGCAGATTCTGAAAGTTATTGCGATCGTTAGACTCTTTTAGTTGCTTGGGAATCGTCGTTTGAAGATGGGCATGTGAAACTCGGAAAAAAATTTTGAGAGCGTAGGAACGGCTGCCGAAAGTCTGCGTAAAAACGCCCCCCGGGCCAAAAGTTACACCGTGCAAAATTCACGGTGGTGTTAGTATGAAACTAGAATATATTTCGCAGATTCTGAAAGTTATTGCGATTGTTAGACTCTTTTAGTTGCTTGGGAATCGTCGTTTGAAGATGGGCATGTGAAACTCGGAAAAAAATTTTGAGAGCGTAGGAACGGCTGCCGAAAGTCTGCGTAAAAACGCCCCCCGGGCCAAAAGTTTCACCGTGCAAAATTCCCGGTGGTGTTATTATGAAACTAGAATATATTCCGCAGATTCTGAAAGTTGTTGCGATCGTTAGACTCTTTTAGTTGCTTGGGAATCGTCGTTTGAAGATGGGCATGTGAAACTCGGAAAAAAATCTTGAGAGCGTAGGAACGGCTGCCGAAAGTCTGCGTAAAAACGCCCCCCGGCCAAACGTTACACCGTGCAAAATTCCCGGTGGTGTTATTATGAAACTAGAATATATTCCGCAGATTCTGAAAGTTATTGCGATTGTTAGTCTCTTTTAGTTGCTTGGGAATCGTCGTTTGAAGATGGGCATGTGAAACTCGGAAAAAAAATTTGAGAGCGTAGGAACGGCTGCCGAAAGTCTGCGTAAAAACGCCCCCCGGGCCAAAAGTTTCACCGTGCAAAATTCCCGGTGGTGTTATTATGAAACTAGAATATATTCCGCAGATTCTGAAATTTATTGCGATCGTTAGACTATTTTAGTTGCTTGGGAATCGTCGTTTGAAGATGGGCATGTGAAACTCGGAAGAAAATTTTGAGAGCGTAGGAACGGCTGCCGAAAGTCTGCGTAAAAACGCCCCACGGGCCAAAAGTTTCACCGTGCAAAATTCCCGGTGGTGTTATTATGAAACTAGAATATATTCCGCAGATTCTGAAAGTGATTGCGATCGTTAGACTCTTTTAGTTGCTTTGGAATCGTCGTTTGAAGATAGGTATGTGTAACTCGGAAAAAAATTTTGAGAGCGTAGGAACGGCTGCCGAAAGTCTGCGTAAAAAGGCCCCCCCTGGCCAAATGGTTCACCGTGCAAAATTCCTGATGGTGTTATTATGAAACTAGAATATATTTGGCAGATTCTGAAAGTGATTGCGATCGTTAGACTCTTTTAGTTGCTTTGGAATCGTCGTTTGAATATAGGTATGTGAAACTCGGAAAAAAATTTTGAGAGCGTAGGAACGGCTGCCGAAAGTCTGCGTAAAAAGGCCCCCCTGGCCAAATGGTTCACCGTGCAAAATTCCCGATGGTGTTATTATGAAACTAGAATATATTTGGCAGATTCTCAAAGTGATTGCGATCGTTAGACTCTTTTAGTTGCTTTGGAATCGTCGTTTGAAGATAGGTATGTGAAACTCGGAAAAAAATTTTGAGAGCGTAGGAACGGCTGCCGAAAGTCTGCGTAAAAAGGCCCCCCTGGCCAAATGGTTCACCGTGCAAAATTCCCGATGGTGTTATTACGAAACTAGAATATATTTGGCAGATTCTGAAAGTGATTGCGATCGTTAGACTCTTTTAGTTGCTTTGGAATCGTCGTTTGAAGATAGGTATGTGAAACTCGGAAAAAAATTTTGAGAGCGTAGGAACGGCTGCCGAAAGTCTGCGTAAAAAGGCCCACCTGGCCAAATGGTTCACCGTGCAAAATTCCCGATGGTGTTATTATGAAACTAGAATATATTTGGCAGATTCTGAAAGTGATTGCGATCGTTAGACTCTTTTAGTTGCTTTGGAATCGTCGTTTGAAGATAGGTATGTGAAACTCGGAAAAAAATTTTGAGAGCGTAGGAACGGCTGCCGAAAATCTGCGTAAAAAGGCCCCCTTGGCCAAATGGTTTACCGTGCAAAATTCCCGATGGTGTTATTATGAAACTAGAATATATTTGGCAGATTCTGAAAGTGATTGCGATCGTTAGACTCTTTTAGTTGCTTTGCAATCGTCGTTTGAAGATAGGTATGTGACACTCGGAAAAAAATTTTGAGAGCGTAGGAACGGCTGCCGAAAGTCTGCGTAAAAACGCCCCCCTGGCCGAATGGTTCACCGTGCAAAATTCCCGGTGGTGTTATTATGAAACTAGAATATATTCCGCAGATTCTGAAAGTTATTGCGATCGTTAGACTCTTTTAGTTGCTTGGGAATCGTCGTTTGAAGATGGGCATGTGAAACTCGGAAAAAAATTTTGAGAGCGTAGGAACGGCTGCCGAAAGTCTGCGTAAAAACGCCCCCCGGGCCAAAAGTTTCACCGTGCAAAGTTCCCGGTGGTGTTATTATGAAACTAGAATATATTCCGCAGATTCTGAAAGTTATTGCGATCGTTAGACTCTTTTAGTTGCTTGGAATCGTCGTTTGAAGATGGGCATGTGAAACTCGGAAAACAATTTTGAGAGCGTAGGAACGGCTGCCGAAATTCTGCGTAAAAACGCCCCCCGGGCCAAACGTTTCACCGTGCAAAATTCCCGGTGGTGTTATTATGAAACTAGAATATATTCCGCAGATTCTGAAAGTTATTGCGATCGTTAGACTCTTTTAGTTGCTTGGGAATCGTCGTTTGAAGATGGGCATGTGAAACTCGGAAAAAAATTTTGAGAGCGTAGGAACGGCTGCCGAAAGTCTGCGTAAAAACGCCCCCCGGGCCAAAAGTTACACCGTGCAAAATTCCCGGTGGAGTTATTATGAAACTAGAATATATTCCGCAGATTCTGAAAGTTATTGCGATCGTTAGACTCTTTTAGTTGCTTGGGAATCGTCGTTTGAAGATGGGCATGTGAAACTCGGAAAAAAATTTTGAGAGCGTAGGAACGGCTGCCGAAAGTCTGCGTAAAAACGCCCCCCGGGCCAAAAGTTTCACCATGCAAAATTCCCGGTGGTGTTATTATGAAACTAGAATATATTCCGCAGATTCTGAAAGTTATTGCGATCGTTAGACTCTTTTAGTTGCTTGGGAATCATCGTTTGAAGATGGGCATGTGAAACTCGGAAAAAAATTTTGAGAGCGTAGGAACGGCTGCCGAAAGTCTGCGTAAAAACGCCCCCCGGGCCAAAAGTTACACTGTGCAAAATTCCCGGTGGTGTTATTATGAAACTAGAATATATTCCGCAGATTCTGAAAGTTATTGCGATCGTTAGACTCTTCTAGTTGCTTGGGAATCATCGTTTGAAGATGGGCATGTGAAACTCGGAAAAAAATTTTGAGAGCGTAGGAACGGCTGCCGAAAGTCTGCGTAAAAACGCCCCCCGGGCCAAAAGTTACACTGTGCAAAATTCCCGGTGGTGTTATTATGAAACTAGAATATATTCCGCAGATTCTGAAAGTTATTGCGATCGTTAGACTCTTTTAGTTGCTTGGGAATCGTCGTTTGAAGATGGGCATGTGAAACTCGGAAAAAAATTTTGAGAGCGTAGGAACGGCTGCCGAAAGTCTGCGTAAAAACGCCCCCCGGGCCAAAAGTTACACCGTGCAAAATTCCCGGTGGTGTTATTATGAAACTAGAATATATTCTGCAGATTCTGAAAGTTATTGCGATCGTTAGACTCTTTTAGTTGCTTGGGAATCGTCGTTTGAAGATGGGCATGTGAAACTCGGAAAAAAATTTTGAGAGCGTAGGAACGGCTGCCGAAAGTCTGCGTAAAAACGCCCCCCGGGCCAAAAGTTTCACCGTGCAAAATTCCCGGTGGTGTTATTATGAAACTAGAATATATTTGGCAGATTCTGAAAGTGATTGCGATCGTTAGACTCTTTTAGTTGCTTTGGAATCGTCGTTTGAAGATAGGTATGTGAAACTCGGAAAAAAATTTTGAGAGCGTAGGAACGGCTGCCGAAAGTCTGCGTAAAAAGGCCCCCCTGGCCAAATGGTTCACCGTGCAAAATTCCCGATGGTGTTATTATGAAACTAGAATATATTTGGCAGATTCTGAAAGTGATTGCGATCGTTAGACTCTTTTAGTTGCTTTGGAATCGTCGTTTGAATATAGGTATGTGAAACTCGGAAAAAAATTTTGAGAGCGTAGGAACGGCTGCCGAAAGTCTGCGTAAAAAGGCCCCCCTGGCCAAATGGTTCACCGTGCAAAATTCCCGATGGTGTTATTATGAAACTAGAATATATTTGGCAGATTCTGAAAGTGATTGCGATCGTTAGACTCTTTTAGTTGCTTTGGAATCGTCGTTTGAAGATAGGTATGTGAAACTCGGAAAAAAATTTTGAGAGCGTAGGAACGGCTGCCGAAAGTCTGCGTAAAAAGGCCCCCCTGGCCAAATGGTTCACCGTGCAAAATTCCCGATGGTATTATTATGAAACTAGAATATATTTGGCAGATTCTGAAAGTGATTGCGATCGTTAGACTCTTTTAGTTGCTTTGGAATCGTCGTTTGAAGATAGGTATCTGAAACTCGGAAAAAAATTTTGAGAGCGTAGGAACGGCTGCCGAAAGTCTGCGTAAAAAGCCCCCCCTGGCCAAATGGTTCACCGTGCAAAATTCCCGATGGTGGTATTATGAAACTAGAATATATTTGGCAGATTCTGAAAGTGATTGCGATCATTAGACTCTTTTAGTTGCTTTGGAATCGTCGTTTGAAGATAGGTATGTGAAACTCGGAAAAAAATTTTGAGAGCGTAGGAACGGCTGCCGAAAGTCTGCGTAAAAAGGCTCCCCTGGCCAAATGGTTCACCGTGCAAAATTCCCAATGGTGTTATTATGAAACTAGAATATATTTGGCAGATTCTGAAAGTGATTGCGATCGTTAGACTCTTTTGGTTGCTTTGGAATCGTCGTTTGAAGATAGGTATGTGAAACTCGGAAAAAAATTTTGAGAGCGTAGGAACGGCTGCCGAAAGTCTGCGTAAAAAGGCCCCCCGGGCCAAACGTTTCACCGTGAAAAATTCCCGGTGGTGTTATTATGAAGCTAGAATATATTCCGCAGATTCTGAAAGTTATTGCGATCGTTAGACTCTTTTAGTTGCTTGGGAATCGTCGTTTGAAGATGGGCATGTGAAACTCGGAAAAAAATTTTGAGAGCGTAGGAACGGCTGCCGAAAGTCTGCGTAAAAACGCCCCCCGGGCCAAAAGTTACACCGTGCAAAATTCCCAGTGGTGTTATTATGAAACTAGAATATATTCCGCAGATTCTGAAAGTTATTGCGATCGTTAGACTCTTTTAGTTGCTTGGGAATCGTCGTTTGAAGATGGGCATGTGAAACTCGGAAAAAAATTTTGAGAGCGTAGGAACGGCTGCCGAAAGTCTGCGTAAAAACGCCCCCCGGGCCAAAAGTTTCACCGTGCAAAATTCCCAGTGGTGTTATTATGAAACTAGAATATATTCCGCAGATTCTGAAAGTTATTGCGATCGTTAGACTCTTTTAGTTGCTTGGGAATCATCGTTTGAAGATGGGCATGTGAAACTCGGAAAAAAATTTTGAGAGCGTAGGAACGGCTGCCGAAAGTCTGCGTAAAAACGCCCCCCGGGCCAAAAGTTACACTGTGCAAAATTCCCGGTGGTGTTATTATGAAACTAGAATATATTCCGCAGATTCTGAAAGTTATTGCGATCGTTAGACTCTTTTAGTTGCTTGGGAATCGTCGTTTGAAGATGGGCATGTGAAACTCGGAAAAAAATTATGAGAGCGTAAGAACGGCTGCCGAAAGTCTGCGTAAAAACGCCCCCCGGGCCAAAAGTTTCACCGTGCAAAATTCCCGGTGGTGTTATTATGAAACTAGAATATATTCCGCAGATTCTGAAAGTTATTGCGATCGTTAGACTCTTTTAGTTGCTTGGGAATCGTCGTTTGAAGATGGGCATGTGAAACTCGGAAAAAAATTTTGAGAGCGTAGGAACGGCTGCCGAAAGTCTGCGTAAAAACGCCCCCCGGGCCAAAAGTTTCACGGTGCAAAATTCCCGGTGGTGTTATTATGAAACTAGAATATATTCCGCAGATTCTGAAAGTTATTGCGATCGTTAGACTCTTTTAGATGCTTGGGAATCGTCGTTTGAAGATGGGCATGTGAAACTCGGAAAAAAATTTTGAGAGCGTAGGAACGGCTGCCGAAAGTCTGCGTAAAAACGCCCCCCGGGCCAAAAGTTACACCGTGCAAAATTCCCGGTGGTGTTATTATGAAACTAGAATATATTCTGCAGATTCTGAAAGTTATTGCGATCGTTAGACTCTTTTAGTTGCTTGGGAATCGTCGTTTGAAGATGGGCATGTGAAACTCGGAAAAAAATTTTGAGAGCGTAGGAACGGCTGCCGAAAGTCTGCGTAAAAACGCCCCCCGGGCCAAAAGTTTCACCGTGCAAAATTCCCGGTGGTGTTATTATGAAACTAGAATATATTCCGCAGATTCTGAAAGTTATTGCGATAGTTAGACTCTTTTAGTTGCTTGGGAATCGTCGTTTGAAGATGGGCATGTGAAACTGCGAAAAAAAATTTGAGAGCGTAGGACGGCTGCCGAAAGTCTGCGTAAAAACGCCCCCCGGGCCTAAAGTTTCACCGTGCAAAATTCCCGGTGGTGTTATTATGAAACTAGAATATATTCCGCAGATTCTGAAAGTTATTGCGATAGTTAGACTCTTTTAGTTGCTTGGGAATCGTCGTTTGAAGATGGGCATGTGAAACTGCGAAAAAAAATTTGAGAGCGTAGGACGGCTGCCGAAAGTCTGCATAAAAACGCCCCCCGGGCCTAAAGTTTCACCGTGCAAAATTCCCGGTGGTGTTATTATGAAACTAGAATATATTCCGCAGATTCTGAAAGTTATTGCGATAGTTAGACTCTTTTAGTTGCTTGGGAATCGTCGTTTGAAGATGGGCATGTGAAACTGCGAAAAAAAATTTGAGAGCGTAGGACGGCTGCCGAAAGTCTGCGTAAAAACGCCCCCCGGGCCTAAAGTTTCACCGTGCAAAATTCCCGGTGGTGTTATTATGAAACTAGAATATATTCCGCAGATTCTGAAAGTTATTGCGATAGTTAGACTCTTTTAGTTGCTTGGGAATCGTCGTTTGAAGATGGGCATGTGAAACTGCGAAAAAAAATTTGAGAGCGTAGGACGGCTGCCGAAAGTCTGCGTAAAAACGCCCCCCGGGGCTAAAGTTTCACCGTGCAAAATTCCCGGTGGTGTTATTATGAAACTAGAATATATTCCGCAGATTCTGAAAGTTATTGCGATAGTTAGACTCTTTTAGTTGCTTGGGAATCGTCGTTTGAAGATGGGCATGTGAAACTGCGAAAAAAAATTTGAGAGCGTAGGACGGCTGCCGAAAGTCTGCGTAAAAACGCCCCCCGGGCATAAAGTTTCACCGTGCAAAATTCCCGGTGGTGTTATTATGAAACTAGAATATATTCCGCAGATTCTGAAAGTTATTGCGATAGTTAGACTCTTTTAGTTGCTTGGGAATCGTCGTTTGAAGATGGGCATGTGAAACTGCGAAAAAAAATTTGAGAGCGTAGGACGGCTGCCGAAAGTCTGCGTAAAAACGCCCCCCGGGCCTAAAGTTTCACCGTGCAAAATTCCCGGTGGTGTTATTATGAAACTAGAATATATTCCGCAGATTCTGAAAGTTATTGCGATAGTTAGACTCTTTTAGTTGCTTGGGAATCGTCGTTTGAAGATGGGCATGTGAAACTGCGAAAAAAAATTTGAGAGCGTAGGACGGCTGCCGAAAGTCTGCGTAAAAACGCCCCCCGGGCCTAAAGTTTCACCGTGCAAAATTCCCGGTGGTGTTATTATGAAACTAGAATATATTCCGCAGATTCTGAAAGTTATTGCGATAGTTAGACTCTTTTAGTTGCTTGGGAATCGTCGTTTGAAGATGGGCATGTGAAACTCGGAAAAAAATTTTGAGAGCGTAGGAACGGCTGCCGAAAGTCTGCGTAAAAACGCCCCCCGGGCCAAAAGTTACACCGTGCAAAATTCACGGTGGTGTTATTATGAAACTAGAATATATTCCGCAGATTCTGAAAGTTATTGCGATAGTTAGACTCTTTTAGTTGCTTGGGAATCGTCGTTTGAAGATGGGCATGTGAAACTGCGAAAAAAAATTTGAGAGCGTAGGACGGCTGCCGAAAGTCTGCGTAAAAACGCCCCCCGGGCCTAAAGTTTCACCGTGCAAAATTCCCGGTGGTGTTATTATGAAACTAGAATATATTCCGCAGATTCTGAAAGTTATTGCGATAGTTAGACTCTTTTAGTTGCTTGGGAATCGTCGTTTGAAGATGGGCATGTGAAACTGCGAAAAAAAATTTGAGAGCGTAGGACGGCTGCCGAAAGTCTGCGTAAAAACGCCCCCCGGGCCTAAAGTTTCACCGTGCAAAATTCCCGGTGGTGTTATTATGAAACTAGAATATATTCCGCAGATTCTGAAAGTTATTGCGATCGTTAGACTCTTTTAGTTGCTTGGGAATCGTCGTTTGAAGATGGGCATGTGAAACTCGGAAAAAAATTTTGAGAGCGTAGGAACGGCTGCCGAAAGTCTGCGTAAAAACGCCCCCCGGGCCAAAAGTTTCACCGTGCAAAATTCCCGGTGGTGTTATTATGAAACTAGAATATATTCCGCAGATTCTGAAAGTTATTGCGATCGTTAGACTCTTTTAGTTGCTTGGGAATCGTCGTTTGAAGATGGGCATGTGAAACTCGGAAAAAAATTTTGAGAGCGTAGGAACGGCTGCCGAAAGTCTGCGTAAAAACGCCCCCCGGGCCAAAAGTTACACCGTGCAAAATTCACGGTGGTGTTATTATGAAACTAGAATATATTCCGCAGATTCTGAAAGTTATTGCGATAGTTAGACTCTTTTAGTTGCTTGGGAATCGTCGTTTGAAGATGGGCATGTGAAACTGCGAAAAAAAATTTGAGAGCGTAGGACGGCTGCCGAAAGTCTGCGTAAAAACGCCCCCCGGGCCTAAAGTTTCACCGTGCAAAATTCCCGGTGGTGTTATTATGAAACTAGAATATATTCCGCAGATTCTGAAAGTTATTGCGATAGTTAGACTCTTTTAGTTGCTTGGGAATCGTCGTTTGAAGATGGGCATGTGAAACTGCGAAAAAAAATTTGAGAGCGTAGGACGGCTGCCGAAAGTCTGCGTAAAAACGCCCCCCGGGCCTAAAGTTTCACCGTGCAAAATTCCCGGTGGTGTTATTATGAAACTAGAATATATTCCGCAGATTCTGAAAGTTATTGCGATAGTTAGACTCTTTTAGTTGCTTGGGAATCGTCGTTTGAAGATGGGCATGTGAAACTGCGAAAAAAAATTTGAGAGCGTAGGACGGCTGCCGAAAGTCTGCGTAAAAACGCCCCCCGGGCCTAAAGTTTCACCGTGCAAAATTCCCGGTGGTGTTATTATGAAACTAGAATATATTCCGCAGATTCTGAAAGTTATTGCGATAGTTAGACTCTTTTAGTTGCTTGGGAATCGTCGTTTGAAGATGGGCATGTGAAACTGCGAAAAAAAATTTGAGAGCGTAGGACGGCTGCCGAAAGTCTGCGTAAAAACGCCCCCCGGGCCTAAAGTTTCAACGTGCAAAATTCCCGGTGGTGTTATTATGAAACTAGAATATATTCCGCAGATTCTGAAAGTTATTGCGATCGTTAGACTCTTTTAGTTGCTTGGGAATCGTCGTTTGAAGATGGGCATGTGAAACTCGGAAAAAAATTTTGAGAGCGTAGGAACGGCTGCCGAAAGTCTGCGTAAAAACGCCCCCCGGGCCAAAAGTTTCACCGTGCAAAATTCCCGGTGGTGTTATTATGAAACTAGAATATATTCCGCAGATTCTGAAAGTTATTGCGATCGTTAGACTCTTTTAGTTGCTTGGGAATCATCGTTTGAAGATGGGCATGTGAAACTCGGAAAAAAATTTTGAGAGCGTAGGAACGGCTGCCGAAAGTCTGCGTAAAAACGCCCCCCGGGCCAAAAGTTACACTGTGCAAAATTCCCGGTGGTGTTATTATGAAACTAGAATATATTCCGCAGATTCTGAAAGTTATTGCGATCGTTAGACTCTTTTAGTTGCTTGGGAATCGTCGTTTGAAGATGGGCATGTGAAACTCGGAAAAAAATTATGAGAGCGTAAGAACGGCTGCCGAAAGTCTGCGTAAAAACGCCCCCCGGGCCAAAAGTTTCACCGTGCAAAATTCCCGGTGGTGTTATTATGAAACTAGAATATATTCCGCAGATTTTGAAAGTTATTGCGATCGTTAGACTCTTTTAGTTGCTTGGGAATCGTCGTTTGAAGATGGGCATGTGAAACTCGGAAAAAAATTTTGAGAGCGTAGGAACGGCTGCCGAAAGTCTGCGTAAAAACGCCCCCCGGGCCAAAAGTTTCACGGTGCAAAATTCCCGGTGGTGTTATTATGAAACTAGAATATATTCCGCAGATTCTGAAAGTTATTGCGATCGTTAGACTCTTTTAGATGCTTGGGAATCGTCGTTTGAAGATGGGCATGTGAAACTCGGAAAAAAATTTTGAGAGCGTAGGAACGGCTGCCGAAAGTCTGCGTAAAAACGCCCCCCGGGCCAAAAGTTACACCGTGCAAAATTCCCGGTGGTGTTATTATGAAACTAGAATATATTCCGCAGATTCTGAAAGTTATTGCGATAGTTAGACTCTTTTAGTTGCTTGGGAATCGTCGTTTGAAGATGGGCATGTGAAACTGCGAAAAAAAATTTGAGAGCGTAGGACGGCTGCCGAAAGTCTGCGTAAAAACGCCCCCCGGGCCTAAAGTTTCACCGTGCAAAATTCCCGGTGGTGTTATTATGAAACTAGAATATATTCCGCAGATTCTGAAAGTTATTGCGATAGTTAGACTCTTTTAGTTGCTTGGGAATCGTCGTTTGAAGATGGGCATGTGAAACTGCGAAAAAAAATTTGAGAGCGTAGGACGGCTGCCGAAAGTCTGCGTAAAAACGCCCCCCGGGCCTAAAGTTTCACCGTGCAAAATTCCCGGTGGTGTTATTATGAAACTAGAATATATTCCGCAGATTCTGAAAGTTATTGCGATAGTTAGACTCTTTTAGTTGCTTGGGAATCGTCGTTTGAAGATGGGCATGTGAAACTGCGAAAAAAAATTTGAGAGCGTAGGACGGCTGCCGAAAGTCTGCGTAAAAACGCCCCCCGGGCCTAAAGTTTCACCGTGCAAAATTCCCGGTGGTGTTATTATGAAACTAGAATATATTCCGCAGATTCTGAAAGTTATTGCGATAGTTAGACTCTTTTAGTTGCTTGGGAATCGTCGTTTGAAGATGGGCATGTGAAACTGCGAAAAAAAATTTGAGAGCGTAGGACGGCTGCCGAAAGTCTGCGTAAAAACGCCCCCCGGGCCTAAAGTTTCACCGTGCAAAATTCCCGGTGGTGTTATTATGAAACTAGAATATATTCCGCAGATTCTGAAAGTTATTGCGATCGTTAGACTCTTTTAGTTGCTTGGGAATCGTCGTTTGAAGATGGGCATGTGAAACTCGGAAAAAAATTTTGAGAGCGTAGGAACGGCTGCCGAAAGTCTGCGTAAAAACGCCCCCCGGGCCAAAAGTTTCACCGTGCAAAATTCCCGGTGGTGTTATTATGAAACTAGAATATATTCCGCAGATTCTGAAAGTTATTGCGATCGTTAGACTCTTTTAGTTGCTTGGGAATCGTCGTTTGAAGATGGGCATGTGAAACTCGGAAAAAAATTTTGAGAGCGTAGGAACGGCTGCCGAAAGTCTGCGTAAAAACGCCCCCCGGGCCAAAAGTTACACCGTGCAAAATTCACGGTGGTGTTATTATGAAACTAGAATATATTCCGCAGATTCTGAAAGTTATTGCGATAGTTAGACTCTTTTAGTTGCTTGGGAATCGTCGTTTGAAGATGGGCATGTGAAACTGCGAAAAAAAATTTGAGAGCGTAGGACGGCTGCCGAAAGTCTGCGTAAAAACGCCCCCCGGGCCTAAAGTTTCACCGTGCAAAATTCCCGGTGGTGTTATTATGAAACTAGAATATATTCCGCAGATTCTGAAAGTTATTGCGATAGTTAGACTCTTTTAGTTGCTTGGGAATCGTCGTTTGAAGATGGGCATGTGAAACTGCGAAAAAAAATTTGAGAGCGTAGGACGGCTGCCGAAAGTCTGCGTAAAAACGCCCCCCGGGCCTAAAGTTTCACCGTGCAAAATTCCCGGTGGTGTTATTATGAAACTAGAATATATTCCGCAGATTCTGAAAGTTATTGCGATCGTTAGACTCTTTTAGTTGCTTGGGAATCGTCGTTTGAAGATGGGCATGTGAAACTCGGAAAAAAATTTTGAGAGCGTAGGAACGGCTGCCGAAAGTCTGCGTAAAAATGCCCCCCGGGCCAAAAGTTACACCGTGCAAAATTCACGGTGGTGTTATTATGAAACTAGAATATATTCCGCAGATTCTGAAAGTTATTGCGATAGTTAGACTCTTTTAGTTGCTTGGGAATCGTCGTTTGAAGATGGGCATGTGAAACTGCGAAAAAAAATTTGAGAGCGTAGGACGGCTGCCGAAAGTCTGCGTAAAAACGCCCCCCGGGCCTAAAGTTTCACCGTGCAAAATTCCCGGTGGTGTTATTATGAAACTAGAATATATTCCGCAGATTCTGAAAGTTATTGCGATAGTTAGACTCTTTTAGTTGCTTGGGAATCGTCGTTTGAAGATGGGCATGTGAAACTGCGAAAAAAAATTTGAGAGCGTAGGACGGCTGCCGAAAGTCTGCGTAAAAACGCCCCCCGGGCCTAAAGTTTCACCGTGCAAAATTCCCGGTGGTGTTATTATGAAACTAGAATATATTCCGCAGATTCTGAAAGTTATTGCGATCGTTAGACTCTTTTAGTTGCTTGGGAATCGTCGTTTGAAGATGGGCATGTGAAACTCGGAAAAAAATTTTGAGAGCGTAGGAACGGCTGCCGAAAGTCTGCGTAAAAACGCCCCCCGGGCCAAAAGTTTCACCGTGCAAAATTCCCGGTGGTGTTATTATGAAACTAGAATATATTCCGCAGATTCTGAAAGTTATTGCGATCGTTAGACTCTTTTAGTTGCTTGGGAATCGTCGTTTGAAGATGGGCATGTGAAACTCGGAAAAAAATTTTGAGAGCGTAGGAACGGCTGCCGAAAGTCTGCGTAAAAACGCCCCCCGGGCCAAAAGTTACACCGTGCAAAATTCACGGTGGTGTTATTATGAAACTAGAATATATTTCGCAGATTCTGAAAGTTATTGCGATTGTTAGACTCTTTTAGTTGCTTGGGAATCGTCGTTTGAAGATGGGCATGTGAAACTCGGAAAAAAATTTTGAGAGCGTAGGAACGGCTGCCGAAAGTCTGCGTAAAAACGCCCCCCGGGCCAAAAGTTTCACCGTGCAAAATTCCCGGTGGTGTTATTATGAAACTAGAATATATTCCGCAGATTCTGAAAGTTGTTGCGATCGTTAGACTCTTTTAGTTGCTTGGGAATCGTCGTTTGAAGATGGGCATGTGAAACTCGGAAAAAAATTTTGAGAGCGTAGGAACGGCTGCCGAAAGTCTGCGTAAAAACGCCCCCCGGGCCAAAAGTTTCACCGTGCAAAATTCCCGGTGGTGTTATTATGAAACTAGAATATATTCCGCAGATTCTGAAAGTTATTGCGATCGTTAGACTCTTTTAGTTGCTTGGGAATCGTCGTTTGAAGATGGGCATGTGAAACTCGGAAAAAAATTTTGAGAGCGTAGGAACGGCTGCCGAAAGTCTGCGTAAAAACGCCCCACGGGCCAAAAGTTTCACCGTGCAAAATTCCCGGTGGTGTTATTATGAAACTAGAATATATTCCGCAGATTCTGAAAGTGATTGCGATCGTTAGACTCTTTTAGTTGCTTTGGAATCGTCGTTTGAAGATAGGTATGTGTAACTCGGAAAAAAATTTTGAGAGCGTAGGAACGGCTGCCGAAAGTCTGCGTAAAAAGGCCCCCCCTGGCCAAATGGTTCACCGTGCAAAATTCCTGATGGTGTTATTATGAAACTAGAATATATTTGGCAGATTCTGAAAGTGATTGCGATCGTTAGACTCTTTTAGTTGCTTTGGAATCGTCGTTTGAATATAGGTATGTGAAACTCGGAAAAAAATTTTGAGAGCGTAGGAACGGCTGCCGAAAGTCTGCGTAAAAAGGCCCCCCTGGCCAAATGGTTCACCGTGCAAAATTCCCGATGGTGTTATTATGAAACTAGAATATATTTGGCAGATTCTGAAAGTGATTGCGATCGTTAGACTCTTTTAGTTGCTTTGGAATCGTCGTTTGAAGATAGGTATTTGAAACTCGGAAAAAAATTTTGAGAGCGTAGGAACGGCTGCCGAAAGTCTGCGTAAAAAGGCCCCCCTGGCCAAATGGTTCACCGTGCAAAATTCCCGATGGTGTTATTATGAAACTAGAATATATTTGGCAGATTCTGAAAGTGATTGCGATCGTTAGACTCTTTTAGTTGCTTTGGAATCGTCGTTTGAAGATAGGTATGTGAAACTCGGAAAAAAATTTTGAGAGCGTAGGAACGGCTGCCGAAAGTCTGCGTAAAAAGGCCCTCCTGGCCAAATGGTTCACCGTGCAAAATTCCCGATGGTGTTATTATGAAACTAGAATATATTTGGCAGATTCTGAAAGTGATTGCGATCGTTAGACTCTTTTAGTTGCTTTGGAATCGTCGTTTGAAGATAGGTATGTGAAACTCGGAAAAAAATTTTGAGAGCGTAGGAACGGCTGCCGAAAGTCTGCGTAAAAAGGCCCCCCTGGCCAAATGGTTCACCGTGCAAAATTCCCGATGGTGTTATTATGAAACTAGAATATATTTGGCAGATTCTGAAAGTGACTGCGATCGTTAGACTCTATTAGTTGCTTTGGAATCGTCGTTTGAAGATAGGTATGTGAAACTCGGAAAAAAATTTTGAGAGCGTAGGAACGGCTGCCGAAAGTCTGCGTAAAAAAGCCCCCTTGGCCAAATGGTTTACCGTGCAAAATTCCCGATGGTGTTATTATGAAACTAGAATATATTTGGCAGATTCTGAAAGTGATTGCGATCGTTAGACTCTTTTAGTTGCTTTGCAATCGTCGTTTGAAGATAGGTATGTGAAACTCGGAAAAAAATTTTGAGAGCGTAGGAACGGCTGCCGAAAGTCTGCGTAAAAACGCCCTCCTGGCCGAATGGTTCACCGTGCAAAATTCCCGGTGGTGTTATTATGAAACTAGAATATATTCCGCAGATTCTGAAAGTTATTGCGATCGTTAGACTCTTTTAGTTGCTTGGGAATCGTCGTTTGAAGATGGGCATGTGAAACTCGGAAAAAAATTTTGAGAGCGTAGGAACGGCTGCCGAAAGTCTGCGTAAAAACGCCCCCCGGGCCAAAAGTTTCACCGTGCAAAGTTCCCGGTGGTGTTATTATGAAACTAGAATATATTCCGCAGATTCTGAAAGTTATTGCGATCGTTAGACTCTTTTAGTTGCTTGGGAATCGTCGTTTGAAGATGGGCATGTGAAACTCGGAAAAAAATTTTGAGAGCGTAGGAACGGCTGCCGAAAGTCTGCGTAAAAACGCCCCCCGGGCCAAAAGTTTCACCGTGCAAAATTCCCGGTGGTGTTATTATGAAACTAGAATATATTCCGCAGATTCTGAAAGTTATTGCGATCGTTAGACTCTTTTAGTTGCTTGGGAATCGTCGTTTGAAGATGGGCATGTGAAACTCGGAAAAAAATTTTGAGAGCGTAGGAACGGCTGCCGAAAGTCTGCGTAAAAACGCCCCCCGGGCCAAAAGTTTCACCGTGCAAAATTCCCGGTGGTGTTATTATGAAACTAGAATATATTCCGCAGATTCTGAAAGTTATTGCGATCGTTAGACTCTTTTAGTTGCTTGGGAATCGTCGTTTGAAGATGGGCATGTGAAACTCGGAAAAAAATTTTGAGAGCGTAGGAACGGCTGCCGAAAGTCTGCGTAAAAACGCCCCCCGGGCCAAAAGTTACACCGTGCAAAATTCACGGTGGTGTTATTATGAAACTAGAATATATTCTGCAGATTCTGAAAGTTATTGCGATCGTTAGACTCTTTTAGTTGCTTGGGAATCGTCGTTTGAAGATGGGCATGTGAAACTCGGAAAAAAATTTTGAGAGCGTAGGAACGGCTGCCGAAAGTCTGCGTAAAAACGCCCCCCGGGCCAAAAGTTTCACCGTGCAAAATTCCCGGTGGTGTTATTATGAAACTAGAATATATTCCGCAGATTCTGAAAGTTATTGCGATCGTTAGACTCTTTTAGTTGCTTGGGAATCGTCGTTTGAAGATGGGCATGTGAAACTCGGAAAAAAATTTTGAGAGCGTAGGAACGGCTGCCGAAATTCTGCGTAAAAACGCCCCCCGGGCCAAACGTTTCACCGTGCAAAATTCCCGGTGGTGTTATTATGAAACTAGAATATATTCCGCAGATTCTGAAAGTTATTGCGATCGTTAGACTCTTTTAGATGCTTGGGAATCGTCGTTTGAAGATGGGCATGTGAAACTCGGAAAAAAATTTTGAGAGCGTAGGAACGGCTGCCGAAAGTCTGCGTAAAAACGCCCCCCGGGCCAAAAGTTACACCGTGCAAAATTCACGGTGGTGTTATTATGAAACTAGAATATATTCTGCAGATTCTGAAAGTTATTGCGATCGTTAGACTCTTTTAGTTGCTTGGGAATCGTCGTTTGAAGATGGGCATGTGAAACTCGGAAAAAAATTTTGAGAGCGTAGGAACGGCTGCCGAAAGTCTGCGTAAAAACGCCCCCCGGGCCAAAAGTTTCACCGTGCAAAATTCCCGGTGGTGTTATTATGAAACTAGAAAATATTCCGCAGATTCTGAAAGTGATTGCGATTGTTAGACTCTTTTAGTTGCTTTGGAATCGTCGTTTGAAGATAGGTATGTGAAACTCGGAAAAAAATTTTGAGAGCGTAGGAACGGCTGCCGAAAGTCTGCGTAAAAACGCCCCCCGGGCCAAAAGTTTCACCGTGCAAAATTCCCGGTGGTGTTATTATGAAACTAGAAAATATTCCGCAGATTCTGAAAGTGATTGCGATTGTTAGACTCTTTTAGTTGCTTGGGAATCGTCGTTTGAAGATGGGCATGTGAAACTGCGAAAAAAAATTTGAGAGCGTAGGACGGCTGCCGAAAGTCTGCGTAAAAACGCCCCCCGGGCCTAAAGTTTCACCGTGCAAAATTCCCGGTGGTGTTATTATGAAACTAGAATATATTCCGCAGATTCTGAAAGTTATTGCGATAGTTAGACTCTTTTAGTTGCTTGGGAATCGTCGTTTGAAGATGGGCATGTGAAACTGCGAAAAAAAATTTGAGAGCGTAGGACGGCTGCCGAAAGTCTGCGTAAAAACGCCCCCCGGGCCTAAAGTTTCACCGTGCAAAATTCCCGGTGGTGTTATTATGAAACTAGAATATATTCTGCAGATTCTGAAAGTTATTGCGATAGTTAGACTCTTTTAGTTGCTTGGGAATCGTCGTTTGAAGATGGGCATGTGAAACTGCGAAAAAAAATTTGAGAGCGTAGGACGGCTGCCGAAAGTCTGCGTAAAAACGCCCCCCGGGCCTAAAGTTTCACCGTGCAAAATTCCCGGTGGTGTTATTATGAAACTAGAATATATTCCGCAGATTCTGAAAGTTATTGCGATAGTTAGACTCTTTTAGTTGCTTGGGAATCGTCGTTTGAAGATGGGCATGTGAAACTGCGAAAAAAAATTTGAGAGCGTAGGACGGCTGCCGAAAGTCTGCGTAAAAACGCCCCCCGGGCCTAAAGTTTCACCGTGCAAAATTCCCGGTGGTGTTATTATGAAACTAGAATATATTCCGCAGATTCTGAAAGTTATTGCGATAGTTAGACTCTTTTAGTTGCTTGGGAATCGTCGTTTGAAGATGGGCATGTGAAACTGCGAAAAAAAATTTGAGAGCGTAGGACGGCTGCCGAAAGTCTGCGTAAAAACGCCCCCCGGGCCTAAAGTTTCACCGTGCAAAATTCCCGGTGGTGTTATTATGAAACTAGAATATATTCCGCAGATTCTGAAAGTTATTGCGATAGTTAGACTCTTTTAGTTGCTTGGGAATCGTCGTTTGAAGATGGGCATGTGAAACTGCGAAAAAAAATTTGAGAGCGTAGGACGGCTGCCGAAAGTCTGCGTAAAAACGCCCCCCGGGCCTAAAGTTTCACCGTGCAAAATTCCCGGTGGTGTTATTATGAAACTAGAATATATTCCGCAGATTCTGAAAGTTATTGCGATAGTTAGACTCTTTTAGTTGCTTGGGAATCGTCGTTTGAAGATGGGCATGTGAAACTGCGAAAAAAAATTTGAGAGCGTAGGACGGCTGCCGAAAGTCTGCGTAAAAACGCCCCCCGGGCCTAAAGTTTCACCGTGCAAAATTCCCGGTGGTGTTATTATGAAACTAGAATATATTCCGCAGATTCTGAAAGTTATTGCGATAGTTAGACTCTTTTTGTTGCTTGGGAATCGTCGTTTGAAGATGGGCATGTGAAACTGCGAAAAAAAATTTGAGAGCGTAGGACGGCTGCCGAAAGTCTGCGTAAAAACGCCCCCCGGGCCTAAAGTTTCACCGTGCAAAATTCCCGGTGGTGTTATTATGAAACTAGAATATATTCCGCAGATTCTGAAAGTTATTGCGATAGTTAGACTCTTTTAGTTGCTTGGGAATCGTCGTTTGAAGATGGGCATGTGAAACTGCGAAAAAAAATTTGAGAGCGTAGGACGGCTGCCGAAAGTCTGCGTTTAAACGCCCCCCGGGCCTAAAGTTTCACCGTGCAAAATTCCCGGTGGTGTTATTATGAAACTAGAATATATTCCGCAGATTCTGAAAGTTATTGCGATAGTTAGACTCTTTTAGTTGCTTGGGAATCGTCGTTTGAAGATGGGCATGTGAAACTGCGAAAAAAAATTTGAGAGCGTAGGACGGCTGCCGAAAGTCTGCGTAAAAACGCCCCCCGGGCCTAAAGTTTCACCGTGCAAAATTCCCGGTGGTGTTATTATGAAACTAGAATATATTCCGCAGATTCTGAAAGTTATTGCGATAGTTAGACTCTTTTAGTTGCTTGGGAATCGTCGTTTGAAGATGGGCATGTGAAACTGCGAAAAAAAATTTGAGAGCGTAGGACGGCTGCCGAAAGTCTGCGTAAAAACGCCCCCCGGGCCTAAAGTTTCACCGTGCAAAATTCCCGGTGGTGTTATTATGAAACTAGAATATATTCCGCAGATTCTGAAAGTTATTGCGATAGTTAGACTCTTTTAGTTGCTTGGGAATCGTCGTTTGAAGATGGGCATGTGAAACTGCGAAAAAAAATTTGAGAGCGTAGGACGGCTGCCGAAAGTCTGCGTAAAAACGCCCCCCGGGCCTAAAGTTTCACCGTGCAAAATTCCCGGTGGTGTTATTATGAAACTAGAATATATTCCGCAGAATCTGAAAGTTATTGCGATAGTTAGACTCTTTTAGTTGCTTGGGAATCGTCGTTTGAAGATGGGCATGTGAAACTGCGAAAAAAAATTTGAGAGCGTAGGACGGCTGCCGAAAGTCTGCGTAAAAACGCCCCCCGGGCCTAAAGTTTCACCGTGCAAAATTCCCGGTGGTGTTATTATGAAACTAGAATATATTCCGCAGATTCTGAAAGTTATTGCGATAGTTAGACTCTTTTAGTTGCTTGGGAATCGTCGTTTGAAGATGGGCATGTGAAACTGCGAAAAAAAATTTGAGAGCGTAGGACGGCTGCCGAAAGTCTGCGTAAAAACGCCCCCCGGGCCTAAAGTTTCACCGTGCAAAATTCCCGGTGGTGTTATTATGAAACTAGAATATATTCCGCAGATTCTGAAAGTTATTGCGATCGTTAGACTCTTTTAGTTGCTTGGGAATCGTCGTTTGAAGATGGGCATGTGAAACTCGGAAAAAAATTTTGAGAGCGTAGGAACGGCTGCCGAAAGTCTGCGTAAAAACGCCCCCCGGGCCAAAAGTTTCACCGTGCAAAATTCCCGGTGGTGTTATTATGAAACTAGAATATATTCCGCAGATTCTGAAAGTTATTGCGATCGTTAGACTCTTTTAGTTGCTTGGGAATCGTCGTTTGAAGATGGGCATGTGAAACTCGGAAAAAAATTTTGAGAGCGTAAGAACGGCTGCCGAAAGTCTGCGTAAAAACGCCCCCCGGGCCAAAAGTTACACCGTGCAAAATTCACGGTGGTGTTATTATGAAACTAGAATATATTCCGCAGATTCTGAAAGTTATTGCGATAGTTAGACTCTTTTAGTTGCTTGGGAATAGTCGTTTGAAGATGGGCATGTGAAACTGCGAAAAAAAATTTGAGAGCGTAGGACGGCTGCCGAAAGTCTGCGTAAAAACGCCCCCCGGGCCTAAAGTTTCACCGTGCAAAATTCCCGGTGGTGTTATTATGAAACTAGAATATATTCCGCAGATTCTGAAAGTTATTGCGATAGTTAGACTCTTTTAGTTGCTTGGGAATCGTCGTTTGAAGATGGGCATGTGAAACTGCGAAAAAAAATTTGAGAGCGTAGGACGGCTGCCGAAAGTCTGCGTAAAAACGCCCCCCGGGCCTAAAGTTTCACCGTGCAAAATTCCCGGTGGTGTTATTATGAAACTAGAATATATTCCGCAGATTCTGAAAGTTATTGCGATCGTTAGACTCTTTTAGTTGCTTGGGAATCGTCGTTTGAAGATGGGCATGTGAAACTCGGAAAAAAATTTTGAGAGCGTAGGAACGGCTGCCGAAAGTCTGCGTAAAAACGCCCCCCGGGCCAAAAGTTTCACCGTGCAAAATTCCCGGTGGTGTTATTATGAAACTAGAATATATTCCGCAGATTCTGAAAGTTATTGCGATCGTTAGACTCTTTTAGTTGCTTGGGAATCGTCGTTTGAAGATGGGCATGTGAAACTCGGAAAAAAATTTTGAGAGCGTAGGAACGGCTGCCGAAAGTCTGCGTAAAAACGCCCCCCGGGCCAAAAGTTACACCGTGCAAAATTCACGGTGGTGTTAGTATGAAACTAGAATATATTTCGCAGATTCTGAAAGTTATTGCGATTGTTAGACTCTTTTAGTTGCTTGGGAATCGTCGTTTGAAGATGGGCATGTGAAACTCGGAAAAAAATTTTGAGAGCGTAGGAACGGCTGCCGAAAGTCTGCGTAAAAACGCCCCCCGGGCCAAAAGTTTCACCGTGCAAAATTCCCGGTGGTGTTATTATGAAACTAGAATATATTCCGCAGATTCTGAAAGTTGTTGCGATCGTTAGACTCTTTTAGTTGCTTGGGAATCGTCGTTTGAAGATGGGCATGTGAAACTCGGAAAAAAATCTTGAGAGCGTAGGAACGGCTGCCGAAAGTCTGCGTAAAAACGCCCCCCGGCCAAACGTTACACCGTGCAAAATTCCCGGTGGTGTTATTATGAAACTAGAATATATTCCGCAGATTCTGAAAGTTATTGCGATTGTTAGTCTCTTTTAGTTGCTTGGGAATCGTCGTTTGAAGATGGGCATGTGAAACTCGGAAAAAAAATTTGAGAGCGTAGGAACGGCTGCCGAAAGTCTGCGTAAAAACGCCCCCCGGGCCAAAAGTTTCACCGTGCAAAATTCCCGGTGGTGTTATTATGAAACTAGAATATATTCCGCAGATTCTGAAATTTATTGCGATCGTTAGACTATTTTAGTTGCTTGGGAATCGTCGTTTGAAGATGGGCATGTGAAACTCGGAAGAAAATTTTGAGAGCGTAGGAACGGCTGCCGAAAGTCTGCGTAAAAACGCCCCACGGGCCAAAAGTTTCACCGTGCAAAATTCCCGGTGGTGTTATTATGAAACTAGAATATATTCCGCAGATTCTGAAAGTGATTGCGATCGTTAGACTCTTTTAGTTGCTTTGGAATCGTCGTTTGAAGATAGGTATGTGTAACTCGGAAAAAAATTTTGAGAGCGTAGGAACGGCTGCCGAAAGTCTGCGTAAAAAGGCCCCCCCTGGCCAAATGGTTCACCGTGCAAAATTCCTGATGGTGTTATTATGAAACTAGAATATATTTGGCAGATTCTGAAAGTGATTGCGATCGTTAGACTCTTTTAGTTGCTTTGGAATCGTCGTTTGAATATAGGTATGTGAAACTCGGAAAAAAATTTTGAGAGCGTAGGAACGGCTGCCGAAAGTCTGCGTAAAAAGGCCCCCCTGGCCAAATGGTTCACCGTGCAAAATTCCCGATGGTGTTATTATGAAACTAGAATATATTTGGCAGATTCTCAAAGTGATTGCGATCGTTAGACTCTTTTAGTTGCTTTGGAATCGTCGTTTGAAGATAGGTATGTGAAACTCGGAAAAAAATTTTGAGAGCGTAGGAACGGCTGCCGAAAGTCTGCGTAAAAAGGCCCCCCTGGCCAAATGGTTCACCGTGCAAAATTCCCGATGGTGTTATTACGAAACTAGAATATATTTGGCAGATTCTGAAAGTGATTGCGATCGTTAGACTCTTTTAGTTGCTTTGGAATCGTCGTTTGAAGATAGGTATGTGAAACTCGGAAAAAAATTTTGAGAGCGTAGGAACGGCTGCCGAAAGTCTGCGTAAAAAGGCCCACCTGGCCAAATGGTTCACCGTGCAAAATTCCCGATGGTGTTATTATGAAACTAGAATATATTTGGCAGATTCTGAAAGTGATTGCGATCGTTAGACTCTTTTAGTTGCTTTGGAATCGTCGTTTGAAGATAGGTATGTGAAACTCGGAAAAAAATTTTGAGAGCGTAGGAACGGCTGCCGAAAATCTGCGTAAAAAGGCCCCCTTGGCCAAATGGTTTACCGTGCAAAATTCCCGATGGTGTTATTATGAAACTAGAATATATTTGGCAGATTCTGAAAGTGATTGCGATCGTTAGACTCTTTTAGTTGCTTTGCAATCGTCGTTTGAAGATAGGTATGTGACACTCGGAAAAAAATTTTGAGAGCGTAGGAACGGCTGCCGAAAGTCTGCGTAAAAACGCCCCCCTGGCCGAATGGTTCACCGTGCAAAATTCCCGGTGGTGTTATTATGAAACTAGAATATATTCCGCAGATTCTGAAAGTTATTGCGATCGTTAGACTCTTTTAGTTGCTTGGGAATCGTCGTTTGAAGATGGGCATGTGAAACTCGGAAAAAAATTTTGAGAGCGTAGGAACGGCTGCCGAAAGTCTGCGTAAAAACGCCCCCCGGGCCAAAAGTTTCACCGTGCAAAGTTCCCGGTGGTGTTATTATGAAACTAGAATATATTCCGCAGATTCTGAAAGTTATTGCGATCGTTAGACTCTTTTAGTTGCTTGGAAATCGTCGTTTGAAGATGGGCATGTGAAACTCGGAAAAAAATTTTGAGAGCGCAGGAACGGCTGCCGAAAGTCTGCGTAAAAACGCCCCCCGGGCCAAAAGTTTCACCGTGCAAAATTCCCGGTGGTGTTATTATGAAACTAGAATATATTTGGCAGATTCTCAAAGTGATTGCGATCGTTAGACTCTTTTAGTTGCTTTGGAATCGTCGTTTGAAGATAGGTATGTGAAACTCGGAAAAAAATTTTGAGAGCGTAGGAACGGCTGCCGAAAGTCTGCGTAAAAAGGCCCCCCTGGCCAAATGGTTCACCGTGCAAAATTCCCGATGGTGTTATTACGAAACTAGAATATATTTGGCAGATTCTGAAAGTGATTGCGATCGTTAGACTCTTTTAGTTGCTTTGGAATCGTCGTTTGAAGATAGGTATGTGAAACTCGGAAAAAAATTTTGAGAGCGTAGGAACGGCTGCCGAAAGTCTGCGTAAAAAGGCCCCCCTGGCCAAATGGTTCACCGTGCAAAATTCCCGATGGTGTTATTACGAAACTAGAATATATTTGGCAGATTCTGAAAGTGATTGCGATCGTTAGACTCTTTTAGTTGCTTTGGAATCGTCGTTTGAAGATAGGTATGTGAAACTCGGAAAAAAATTTTGAGAGCGTAGGAACGGCTGCCGAAAGTCTGCGTAAAAAGGCCCACCTGGCCAAATGGTTCACCGTGCAAAATTCCCGATGGTGTTATTATGAAACTAGAATATATTTGGCAGATTCTGAAAGTGATTGCGATCGTTAGACTCTTTTAGTTGCTTTGGAATCGTCGTTTGAAGATAGGTATGTGAAACTCGGAAAAAAATTTTGAGAGCGTAGGAACGGCTGCCGAAAATCTGCGTAAAAAGGCCCCCTTGGCCAAATGGTTTACCGTGCAAAATTCCCGATGGTGTTATTATGAAACTAGAATATATTTGGCAGATTCTGAAAGTGATTGCGATCGTTAGACTCTTTTAGTTGCTTTGCAATCGTCGTTTGAAGATAGGTATGTGACACTCGGAAAAAAATTTTGAGAGCGTAGGAACGGCTGCCGAAAGTCTGCGTAAAAACGCCCCCCTGGCCGAATGGTTCACCGTGCAAAATTCCCGGTGGTGTTATTATGAAACTAGAATATATTCCGCAGATTCTGAAAGTTATTGCGATCGTTAGACTCTTTTAGTTGCTTGGGAATCGTCGTTTGAAGATGGGCATGTGAAACTCGGAAAAAAATTTTGAGAGCGTAGGAACGGCTGCCGAAAGTCTGCGTAAAAACGCCCCCCGGGCCAAAAGTTTCACCGTGCAAAGTTCCCGGTGGTGTTATTATGAAACTAGAATATATTCCGCAGATTCTGAAAGTTATTGCGATCGTTAGACTCTTTTAGTTGCTTGGAAATCGTCGTTTGAAGATGGGCATGTGAAACTCGGAAAAAAATTTTGAGAGCGCAGGAACGGCTGCCGAAAGTCTGCGTAAAAACGCCCCCCGGGCCAAAAGTTTCACCGTGCAAAATTCCCGGTGGTGTTATTATGAAACTAGAATATATTCCGCAGATTCTGAAAGCTATTGCGATCGTTAGACTCTTTTAGTTGCTTGGGAATCGTCGTTTGAAGATGGGCATGTGAAACTCGGAAAAAAATTTTGAGAGCGTAGGAACGGCTGCCGAAAGTCTGCGTAAAAACGCCCCCCGGGCCAAAAGTTACACCGTGCAAAATTCCCGGTGGTGTTATTATGAAACTAGAATATATTCTGCAGATTCTGAAAGTTATTGCGATCGTTAGACTCTTTTAGTTGCTTGGGAATCGTCGTTTGAAGATGGGCATGTGAAACTCGGAAAAAAATTTTGAGAGCGTAGGAACGGCTGCCGAAAGTCTGCGTAAAAACGCCCCCCGGGCCAAAAGTTACACTGTGCAAAATTCCCGGTGGTGTTATTATGAAACTAGAATATATTCCGCAGATTCTGAAAGTTATTGCGATCGTTAGACTCTTTTAGTTGCTTGGGAATCATCGTTTGAAGATGGGCATGTGAAACTCGGAAAAAAATTTTGAGAGCGTAGGAACGGCTGCCGAAAGTCTGCGTAAAAACGCCCCCCGGGCCAAAAGTTACACTGTGCAAAGTTCCCGGTGGTGTTATTATGAAACTAGAATATATTCCGCAGATTCTGAAAGTTATTGCGATCGTTAGACTCTTTTAGTTGCTTGGAAATCGTCGTTTGAAGATGGGCATGTGAAACTCGGAAAAAAATTTTGAGAGCGCAGGAACGGCTGCCGAAAGTCTGCGTAAAAACGCCCCCCGGGCCAAAAGTTTCACCGTGCAAAATTCCCGGTGGTGTTATTATGAAACTAGAATATATTCCGCAGATTCTGAAAGTTATTGCGATCGTTAGACTCTTTTAGTTGCTTGGGAATCGTCGTTTGAAGATGGGCATGTGAAACTCGGAAAAAAATTTTGAGAGCGTAGGAACGGCTGCCGAAAGTCTGCGTAAAAACGCCCCCCGGGCCAAAAGTTACACCGTGCAAAATTCCCGGTGGTGTTATTATGAAACTAGAATATATTCTGCAGATTCTGAAAGTTATTGCGATCGTTAGACTCTTTTAGTTGCTTGGGAATCGTCGTTTGAAGATGGGCATGTGAAACTCGGAAAAAAATTTTGAGAGCGTAGGAACGGCTGCCGAAAGTCTGCGTAAAAACGCCCCCCGGGCCAAAAGTTACACTGTGCAAAATTCCCGGTGGTGTTATTATGAAACTAGAATATATTCCGCAGATTCTGAAAGTTATTGCGATCGTTAGACTCTTTTAGTTGCTTGGGAATCGTCGTTTGAAGATGGGCATGTGAAACTCGGAAAAAAATTTTGAGAGCGTAGGAACGGCTGCCGAAAGTCTGCGTAAAAACGCCCCCCGGGCCAAAAGTTACACCGTGCAAAATTCCCGGTGGTGTTATTATGAAACTAGAATATATTCTGCAGATTCTGAAAGTTATTGCGATCGTTAGACTCTTTTAGTTGCTTGGGAATCGTCGTTTGAAGATGGGCATGTGAAACTCGGAAAAAAATTTTGAGAGCGTAGGAACGGCTGCCGAAAGTCTGCGTAAAAACGCCCCCCGGGCCAAAAGTTTCACCGTGCAAAATTCCCGGTGGTGTTATTATGAAACTAGAATATATTCCGCAGATTCTGAAAGTGATTGCGATCGTTAGACTCTTTTAGTTGCTTTGGAATCGTCGTTTGAAGATAGGTATGTGAAACTCGGAAAAAAATTTTGAGAGCGTAGGAACGGCTGCCGAAAGTCTGCGTAAAAAGGCCCCCCTGGCCAAATGGTTCACCGTGCAAAATTCCCGATGGTGTTATTATGAAACTAGAATATATTTGGCAGATTCTGAAAGTGATTGCGATCGTTAGACTCTTTTAGTTGCTTTGGAATCGTCGTTTGAATATAGGTATGTGAAACTCGGAAAAAAATTTTGAGAGCGTAGGAACGGCTGCCGAAAGTCTGCGTAAAAAGGCCCACCTGGCCAAATGGTTCACCGTGCAAAATTCCCGATGGTGTTATTATGAAACTAGAATATATTTGGCAGATTCTGAAAGTGATTGCGATCGTTAGACTCTTTTAGTTGCTTTGGAATCGTCGTTTGAAGATAGGTATGTGAAACTCGGAAAAAAATTTTGAGAGCGTAGGAACGGCTGCCGAAAGTCTGCGTAAAAAGGCCCCCCTGGCCAAATGGTTCACCGTGCAAAATTCCCGATGGTGTTATTATGAAACTAGAATATATTTGGCAGATTCTGAAAGTGATTGCGATCGTTAGACTCTTTTAGTTGCTTTGGAATCGTCGTTTGAAGATAGGTATCTGAAACTCGGAAAAAAATTTTGAGAGCGTAGGAACGGCTGCCGAAAGTCTGCGTAAAAAGCCCCCCCTGGCCAAATGGTTCACCGTGCAAAATTCCCGATGGTGGTATTATGAAACTAGAATATATTTGGCAGATTCTGAAAGTGATTGCGATCATTAGACTCTTTTAGTTGCTTTGGAATCGTCGTTTGAAGATAGGTATGTGAAACTCGGAAAAAAATTTTGAGAGCGTAGGAACGGCTGCCGAAAGTCTGCGTAAAAAGGCTCCCCTGGCCAAATGGTTCACCGTGCAAAATTCCCAATGGTGTTATTATGAAACTAGAATATATTTGGCAGATTCTGAAAGTGATTGCGATCGTTAGACTCTTTTGGTTGCTTTGGAATCGTCGTTTGAAGATGGGCATGTGAAACTCGGAAAACAATTTTGAGAGCGTAGGAACGGCTGCCGAAATTCTGCGTAAAAACGCCCCCCGGGCCAAACGTTTCACCGTGCAAAATTCCCGGTGGTGTTATTATGAAACTAGAATATATTCCGCAGATTCTGAAAGTTATTGCGATCGTTAGACTCTTTTAGTTGCTTGGGAATCGTCGTTTGAAGATGGGCATGTGAAACTCGGAAAAAAATTTTGAGAGCGTAGGAACGGCTGCCGAAAGTCTGCGTAAAAACGCCCCCCGGGCCAAAAGTTACACCGTGCAAAATTCCCGGTGGAGTTATTATGAAACTAGAATATATTCCGCAGATTCTGAAAGTTATTGCGATCGTTAGACTCTTTTAGTTGCTTGGGAATCGTCGTTTGAAGATGGGCATGTGAAACTCGGAAAAAAATTTTGAGAGCGTAGGAACGGCTGCCGAAAGTCTGCGTAAAAACGCCCCCCGGGCCAAAAGTTTCACCATGCAAAATTCCCGGTGGTGTTATTATGAAACTAGAATATATTCCGCAGATTCTGAAAGTTATTGCGATCGTTAGACTCTTTTAGTTGCTTGGGAATCATCGTTTGAAGATGGGCATGTGAAACTCGGAAAAAAATTTTGAGAGCGTAGGAACGGCTGCCGAAAGTCTGCGTAAAAACGCCCCCCGGGCCAAAAGTTACACTGTGCAAAATTCCCGGTGGTGTTATTATGAAACTAGAATATATTCCGCAGATTCTGAAAGTTATTGCGATCGTTAGACTCTTCTAGTTGCTTGGGAATCATCGTTTGAAGATGGGCATGTGAAACTCGGAAAAAAATTTTGAGAGCGTAGGAACGGCTGCCGAAAGTCTGCGTAAAAACGCCCCCCGGGCCAAAAGTTACACTGTGCAAAATTCCCGGTGGTGTTATTATGAAACTAGAATATATTCCGCAGATTCTGAAAGTTATTGCGATCGTTAGACTCTTTTAGTTGCTTGGGAATCGTCGTTTGAAGATGGGCATGTGAAACTCGGAAAAAAATTTTGAGAGCGTAGGAACGGCTGCCGAAAGTCTGCGTAAAAACGCCCCCCGGGCCAAAAGTTACACCGTGCAAAATTCCCGGTGGTGTTATTATGAAACTAGAATATATTCTGCAGATTCTGAAAGTTATTGCGATCGTTAGACTCTTTTAGTTGCTTGGGAATCGTCGTTTGAAGATGGGCATGTGAAACTCGGAAAAAAATTTTGAGAGCGTAGGAACGGCTGCCGAAAGTCTGCGTAAAAACGCCCCCCGGGCCAAAAGTTTCACCGTGCAAAATTCCCGGTGGTGTTATTATGAAACTAGAATATATTCCGCAGATTCTGAAAGTGATTGCGATCGTTAGACTCTTTTAGTTGCTTTGGAATCGTCGTTTGAAGATAGGTATGTGAAACTCGGAAAAAAATTTTGAGAGCGTAGGAACGGCTGCCGAAAGTCTGCGTAAAAAGGCCCCCCTGGCCAAATGGTTCACCGTGCAAAATTCCCGATGGTGTTATTATGAAACTAGAATATATTTGGCAGATTCTGAAAGTGATTGCGATCGTTAGACTCTTTTAGTTGCTTTGGAATCGTCGTTTGAATATAGGTATGTGAAACTCGGAAAAAAATTTTGAGAGCGTAGGAACGGCTGCCGAAAGTCTGCGTAAAAAGGCCCCCCTGGCCAAATGGTTCACCGTGCAAAATTCCCGATGGTGTTATTATGAAACTAGAATATATTTGGCAGATTCTGAAAGTGATTGCGATCGTTAGACTCTTTTAGTTGCTTTGGAATCGTCGTTTGAAGATAGGTATGTGAAACTCGGAAAAAAATTTTGAGAGCGTAGGAACGGCTGCCGAAAGTCTGCGTAAAAAGGCCCCCCTGGCCAAATGGTTCACCGTGCAAAATTCCCGATGGTATTATTATGAAACTAGAATATATTTGGCAGATTCTGAAAGTGATTGCGATCGTTAGACTCTTTTAGTTGCTTTGGAATCGTCGTTTGAAGATAGGTATCTGAAACTCGGAAAAAAATTTTGAGAGCGTAGGAACGGCTGCCGAAAGTCTGCGTAAAAAGCCCCCCCTGGCCAAATGGTTCACCGTGCAAAATTCCCGATGGTGGTATTATGAAACTAGAATATATTTGGCAGATTCTGAAAGTGATTGCGATCATTAGACTCTTTTAGTTGCTTTGGAATCGTCGTTTGAAGATAGGTATGTGAAACTCGGAAAAAAATTTTGAGAGCGTAGGAACGGCTGCCGAAAGTCTGCGTAAAAAGGCTCCCCTGGCCAAATGGTTCACCGTGCAAAATTCCCAATGGTGTTATTATGAAACTAGAATATATTTGGCAGATTCTGAAAGTGATTGCGATCGTTAGACTCTTTTGGTTGCTTTGGAATCGTCGTTTGAAGATAGGTATGTGAAACTCGGAAAAAAATTTTGAGAGCGTAGGAACGGCTGCCGAAAGTCTGCGTAAAAAGGCCCCCCGGGCCAAACGTTTCACCGTGAAAAATTCCCGGTGGTGTTATTATGAAGCTAGAATATATTCCGCAGATTCTGAAAGTTATTGCGATCGTTAGACTCTTTTAGTTGCTTGGGAATCGTCGTTTGAAGATGGGCATGTGAAACTCGGAAAAAAATTTTGAGAGCGTAGGAACGGCTGCCGAAAGTCTGCGTAAAAACGCCCCCCGGGCCAAAAGTTACACCGTGCAAAATTCCCAGTGGTGTTATTATGAAACTAGAATATATTCCGCAGATTCTGAAAGTTATTGCGATCGTTAGACTCTTTTAGTTGCTTGGGAATCGTCGTTTGAAGATGGGCATGTGAAACTCGGAAAAAAATTTTGAGAGCGTAGGAACGGCTGCCGAAAGTCTGCGTAAAAACGCCCCCCGGGCCAAAAGTTTCACCGTGCAAAATTCCCAGTGGTGTTATTATGAAACTAGAATATATTCCGCAGATTCTGAAAGTTATTGCGATCGTTAGACTCTTTTAGTTGCTTGGGAATCATCGTTTGAAGATGGGCATGTGAAACTCGGAAAAAAATTTTGAGAGCGTAGGAACGGCTGCCGAAAGTCTGCGTAAAAACGCCCCCCGGGCCAAAAGTTACACTGTGCAAAATTCCCGGTGGTGTTATTATGAAACTAGAATATATTCCGCAGATTCTGAAAGTTATTGCGATCGTTAGACTCTTTTAGTTGCTTGGGAATCGTCGTTTGAAGATGGGCATGTGAAACTCGGAAAAAAATTATGAGAGCGTAAGAACGGCTGCCGAAAGTCTGCGTAAAAACGCCCCCCGGGCCAAAAGTTTCACCGTGCAAAATTCCCGGTGGTGTTATTATGAAACTAGAATATATTCCGCAGATTCTGAAAGTTATTGCGATCGTTAGACTCTTTTAGTTGCTTGGGAATCGTCGTTTGAAGATGGGCATGTGAAACTCGGAAAAAAATTTTGAGAGCGTAGGAACGGCTGCCGAAAGTCTGCGTAAAAACGCCCCCCGGGCCAAAAGTTTCACGGTGCAAAATTCCCGGTGGTGTTATTATGAAACTAGAATATATTCCGCAGATTCTGAAAGTTATTGCGATCGTTAGACTCTTTTAGATGCTTGGGAATCGTCGTTTGAAGATGGGCATGTGAAACTCGGAAAAAAATTTTGAGAGCGTAGGAACGGCTGCCGAAAGTCTGCGTAAAAACGCCCCCCGGGCCAAAAGTTACACCGTGCAAAATTCCCGGTGGTGTTATTATGAAACTAGAATATATTCTGCAGATTCTGAAAGTTATTGCGATCGTTAGACTCTTTTAGTTGCTTGGGAATCGTCGTTTGAAGATGGGCATGTGAAACTCGGAAAAAAATTTTGAGAGCGTAGGAACGGCTGCCGAAAGTCTGCGTAAAAACGCCCCCCGGGCTAAAAGTTTCACCGTGCAAAATTCCCGGTGGTGTTATTATGAAACTAGAATATATTCCGCAGATTCTGAAAGTTATTGCGATAGTTAGACTCTTTTAGTTGCTTGGGAATCGTCGTTTGAAGATGGGCATGTGAAACTGCGAAAAAAAATTTGAGAGCGTAGGACGGCTGCCGAAAGTCTGCGTAAAAACGCCCCCCGGGCCTAAAGTTTCACCGTGCAAAATTCCCGGTGGTGTTATTATGAAACTAGAATATATTCCGCAGATTCTGAAAGTTATTGCGATAGTTAGACTCTTTTAGTTGCTTGGGAATCGTCGTTTGAAGATGGGCATGTGAAACTGCGAAAAAAAATTTGAGAGCGTAGGACGGCTGCCGAAAGTCTGCATAAAAACGCCCCCCGGGCCTAAAGTTTCACCGTGCAAAATTCCCGGTGGTGTTATTATGAAACTAGAATATATTCCGCAGATTCTGAAAGTTATTGCGATAGTTAGACTCTTTTAGTTGCTTGGGAATCGTCGTTTGAAGATGGGCATGTGAAACTGCGAAAAAAAATTTGAGAGCGTAGGACGGCTGCCGAAAGTCTGCGTAAAAACGCCCCCCGGGCCTAAAGTTTCACCGTGCAAAATTCCCGGTGGTGTTATTATGAAACTAGAATATATTCCGCAGATTCTGAAAGTTATTGCGATAGTTAGACTCTTTTAGTTGCTTGGGAATCGTCGTTTGAAGATGGGCATGTGAAACTGCGAAAAAAAATTTGAGAGCGTAGGACGGCTGCCGAAAGTCTGCGTAAAAACGCCCCCCGGGGCTAAAGTTTCACCGTGCAAAATTCCCGGTGGTGTTATTATGAAACTAGAATATATTCCGCAGATTCTGAAAGTTATTGCGATAGTTAGACTCTTTTAGTTGCTTGGGAATCGTCGTTTGAAGATGGGCATGTGAAACTGCGAAAAAAAATTTGAGAGCGTAGGACGGCTGCCGAAAGTCTGCGTAAAAACGCCCCCCGGGCATAAAGTTTCACCGTGCAAAATTCCCGGTGGTGTTATTATGAAACTAGAATATATTCCGCAGATTCTGAAAGTTATTGCGATAGTTAGACTCTTTTAGTTGCTTGGGAATCGTCGTTTGAAGATGGGCATGTGAAACTGCGAAAAAAAATTTGAGAGCGTAGGACGGCTGCCGAAAGTCTGCGTAAAAACGCCCCCCGGGCCTAAAGTTTCACCGTGCAAAATTCCCGGTGGTGTTATTATGAAACTAGAATATATTCCGCAGATTCTGAAAGTTATTGCGATAGTTAGACTCTTTTAGTTGCTTGGGAATCGTCGTTTGAAGATGGGCATGTGAAACTGCGAAAAAAAATTTGAGAGCGTAGGACGGCTGCCGAAAGTCTGCGTAAAAACGCCCCCCGGGCCTAAAGTTTCACCGTGCAAAATTCCCGGTGGTGTTATTATGAAACTAGAATATATTCCGCAGATTCTGAAAGTTATTGCGATAGTTAGACTCTTTTAGTTGCTTGGGAATCGTCGTTTGAAGATGGGCATGTGAAACTCGGAAAAAAATTTTGAGAGCGTAGGAACGGCTGCCGAAAGTCTGCGTAAAAACGCCCCCCGGGCCAAAAGTTACACCGTGCAAAATTCACGGTGGTGTTATTATGAAACTAGAATATATTCCGCAGATTCTGAAAGTTATTGCGATAGTTAGACTCTTTTAGTTGCTTGGGAATCGTCGTTTGAAGATGGGCATGTGAAACTGCGAAAAAAAATTTGAGAGCGTAGGACGGCTGCCGAAAGTCTGCGTAAAAACGCCCCCCGGGCCTAAAGTTTCACCGTGCAAAATTCCCGGTGGTGTTATTATGAAACTAGAATATATTCCGCAGATTCTGAAAGTTATTGCGATAGTTAGACTCTTTTAGTTGCTTGGGAATCGTCGTTTGAAGATGGGCATGTGAAACTGCGAAAAAAAATTTGAGAGCGTAGGACGGCTGCCGAAAGTCTGCGTAAAAACGCCCCCCGGGCCTAAAGTTTCACCGTGCAAAATTCCCGGTGGTGTTATTATGAAACTAGAATATATTCCGCAGATTCTGAAAGTTATTGCGATCGTTAGACTCTTTTAGTTGCTTGGGAATCGTCGTTTGAAGATGGGCATGTGAAACTCGGAAAAAAATTTTGAGAGCGTAGGAACGGCTGCCGAAAGTCTGCGTAAAAACGCCCCCCGGGCCAAAAGTTTCACCGTGCAAAATTCCCGGTGGTGTTATTATGAAACTAGAATATATTCCGCAGATTCTGAAAGTTATTGCGATCGTTAGACTCTTTTAGTTGCTTGGGAATCGTCGTTTGAAGATGGGCATGTGAAACTCGGAAAAAAATTTTGAGAGCGTAGGAACGGCTGCCGA
The DNA here is from genome assembly GCA_963930645.1 of Salticus scenicus. NCBI lineage: Eukaryota > Metazoa > Arthropoda > Arachnida > Araneae > Salticidae > Salticus > Salticus scenicus. Next base: position 53,406 of record CAWVNO010001905.1, on the reverse strand, counting down.
AAGTCTGCGTAAAAACGCCCCCCGGGCCAAAAGTTACACCGTGCAAAATTCACGGTGGTGTTATTATGAAACTATAATTTATTCCGCAGATTCTGAAAGTTATTGCGATAGTTAGACTCTTTTAGTTGCTTGGGAATCGTCGTTTGAAGATGGGCATGTGAAACTGCGAAAAAAAATTTGAGAGCGTAGGACGGCTGCCGAAAGTCTGCGTAAAAACGCCCCCCGGGCCTAAAGTTTCACCGTGCAAAATTCCCGGTGGTGTTATTATGAAACTAGAATATATTCCGCAGATTCTGAAAGTTATTGCGATAGTTAGACTCTTTTAGTTGCTTGGGAATCGTCGTTTGAAGATGGGCATGTGAAACTGCGAAAAAAAATTTGAGAGCGTAGGACGGCTGCCGAAAGTCTGCGTAAAAACGCCCCCCGGGCCTAAAGTTTCACCGTGCAAAATTCCCGGTGGTGTTATTATGAAACTAGAATATATTCCGCAGATTCTGAAAGTTATTGCGATAGTTAGACTCTTTTAGTTGCTTGGGAATCGTCGTTTGAAGATGGGCATGTGAAACTGCGAAAAAAAATTTGAGAGCGTAGGACGGCTGCCGAAAGTCTGCGTAAAAACGCCCCCCGGGCCTAAAGTTTCACCGTGCAAAATTCCCGGTGGTGTTATTATGAAACTAGAATATATTCCGCAGATTCTGAAAGTTATTGCGATAGTTAGACTCTTTTAGTTGCTTGGGAATCGTCGTTTGAAGATGGGCATGTGAAACTGCGAAAAAAAATTTGAGAGCGTAGGACGGCTGCCGAAAGTCTGCGTAAAAACGCCCCCCGGGCCTAAAGTTTCAACGTGCAAAATTCCCGGTGGTGTTATTATGAAACTAGAATATATTCCGCAGATTCTGAAAGTTATTGCGATCGTTAGACTCTTTTAGTTGCTTGGGAATCGTCGTTTGAAGATGGGCATGTGAAACTCGGAAAAAAATTTTGAGAGCGTAGGAACGGCTGCCGAAAGTCTGCGTAAAAACGCCCCCCGGGCCAAAAGTTTCACCGTGCAAAATTCCCGGTGGTGTTATTATGAAACTAGAATATATTCCGCAGATTCTGAAAGTTATTGCGATCGTTAGACTCTTTTAGTTGCTTGGGAATCATCGTTTGAAGATGGGCATGTGAAACTCGGAAAAAAATTTTGAGAGCGTAGGAACGGCTGCCGAAAGTCTGCGTAAAAACGCCCCCCGGGCCAAAAGTTACACTGTGCAAAATTCCCGGTGGTGTTATTATGAAACTAGAATATATTCCGCAGATTCTGAAAGTTATTGCGATCGTTAGACTCTTTTAGTTGCTTGGGAATCGTCGTTTGAAGATGGGCATGTGAAACTCGGAAAAAAATTATGAGAGCGTAAGAACGGCTGCCGAAAGTCTGCGTAAAAACGCCCCCCGGGCCAAAAGTTTCACCGTGCAAAATTCCCGGTGGTGTTATTATGAAACTAGAATATATTCCGCAGATTCTGAAAGTTATTGCGATCGTTAGACTCTTTTAGTTGCTTGGGAATCGTCGTTTGAAGATGGGCATGTGAAACTCGGAAAAAAATTTTGAGAGCGTAGGAACGGCTGCCGAAAGTCTGCGTAAAAACGCCCCCCGGGCCAAAAGTTTCACGGTGCAAAATTCCCGGTGGTGTTATTATGAAACTAGAATATATTCCGCAGATTCTGAAAGTTATTGCGATCGTTAGACTCTTTTAGATGCTTGGGAATCGTCGTTTGAAGATGGGCATGTGAAACTCGGAAAAAAATTTTGAGAGCGTAGGAACGGCTGCCGAAAGTCTGCGTAAAAACGCCCCCCGGGCCAAAAGTTACACCGTGCAAAATTCCCGGTGGTGTTATTATGAAACTAGAATATATTCCGCAGATTCTGAAAGTTATTGCGATAGTTAGACTCTTTTAGTTGCTTGGGAATCGTCGTTTGAAGATGGGCATGTGAAACTGCGAAAAAAAATTTGAGAGCGTAGGACGGCTGCCGAAAGTCTGCGTAAAAACGCCCCCCGGGCCTAAAGTTTCACCGTGCAAAATTCCCGGTGGTGTTATTATGAAACTAGAATATATTCCGCAGATTCTGAAAGTTATTGCGATAGTTAGACTCTTTTAGTTGCTTGGGAATCGTCGTTTGAAGATGGGCATGTGAAACTGCGAAAAAAAATTTGAGAGCGTAGGACGGCTGCCGAAAGTCTGCGTAAAAACGCCCCCCGGGCCTAAAGTTTCACCGTGCAAAATTCCCGGTGGTGTTATTATGAAACTAGAATATATTCCGCAGATTCTGAAAGTTATTGCGATAGTTAGACTCTTTTAGTTGCTTGGGAATCGTCGTTTGAAGATGGGCATGTGAAACTGCGAAAAAAAATTTGAGAGCGTAGGACGGCTGCCGAAAGTCTGCGTAAAAACGCCCCCCGGGCCTAAAGTTTCACCGTGCAAAATTCCCGGTGGTGTTATTATGAAACTAGAATATATTCCGCAGATTCTGAAAGTTATTGCGATAGTTAGACTCTTTTAGTTGCTTGGGAATCGTCGTTTGAAGATGGGCATGTGAAACTGCGAAAAAAAATTTGAGAGCGTAGGACGGCTGCCGAAAGTCTGCGTAAAAACGCCCCCCGGGCCTAAAGTTTCACCGTGCAAAATTCCCGGTGGTGTTATTATGAAACTAGAATATATTCCGCAGATTCTGAAAGTTATTGCGATCGTTAGACTCTTTTAGTTGCTTGGGAATCGTCGTTTGAAGATGGGCATGTGAAACTCGGAAAAAAATTTTGAGAGCGTAGGAACGGCTGCCGAAAGTCTGCGTAAAAACGCCCCCCGGGCCAAAAGTTTCACCGTGCAAAATTCCCGGTGGTGTTATTATGAAACTAGAATATATTCCGCAGATTCTGAAAGTTATTGCGATCGTTAGACTCTTTTAGTTGCTTGGGAATCGTCGTTTGAAGATGGGCATGTGAAACTCGGAAAAAAATTTTGAGAGCGTAGGAACGGCTGCCGAAAGTCTGCGTAAAAACGCCCCCCGGGCCAAAAGTTACACCGTGCAAAATTCACGGTGGTGTTATTATGAAACTAGAATATATTCCGCAGATTCTGAAAGTTATTGCGATAGTTAGACTCTTTTAGTTGCTTGGGAATCGTCGTTTGAAGATGGGCATGTGAAACTGCGAAAAAAAATTTGAGAGCGTAGGACGGCTGCCGAAAGTCTGCGTAAAAACGCCCCCCGGGCCTAAAGTTTCACCGTGCAAAATTCCCGGTGGTGTTATTATGAAACTAGAATATATTCCGCAGATTCTGAAAGTTATTGCGATAGTTAGACTCTTTTAGTTGCTTGGGAATCGTCGTTTGAAGATGGGCATGTGAAACTGCGAAAAAAAATTTGAGAGCGTAGGACGGCTGCCGAAAGTCTGCGTAAAAACGCCCCCCGGGCCTAAAGTTTCACCGTGCAAAATTCCCGGTGGTGTTATTATGAAACTAGAATATATTCCGCAGATTCTGAAAGTTATTGCGATCGTTAGACTCTTTTAGTTGCTTGGGAATCGTCGTTTGAAGATGGGCATGTGAAACTCGGAAAAAAATTTTGAGAGCGTAGGAACGGCTGCCGAAAGTCTGCGTAAAAATGCCCCCCGGGCCAAAAGTTACACCGTGCAAAATTCACGGTGGTGTTATTATGAAACTAGAATATATTCCGCAGATTCTGAAAGTTATTGCGATAGTTAGACTCTTTTAGTTGCTTGGGAATCGTCGTTTGAAGATGGGCATGTGAAACTGCGAAAAAAAATTTGAGAGCGTAGGACGGCTGCCGAAAGTCTGCGTAAAAACGCCCCCCGGGCCTAAAGTTTCACCGTGCAAAATTCCCGGTGGTGTTATTATGAAACTAGAATATATTCCGCAGATTCTGAAAGTTATTGCGATAGTTAGACTCTTTTAGTTGCTTGGGAATCGTCGTTTGAAGATGGGCATGTGAAACTGCGAAAAAAAATTTGAGAGCGTAGGACGGCTGCCGAAAGTCTGCGTAAAAACGCCCCCCGGGCCTAAAGTTTCACCGTGCAAAATTCCCGGTGGTGTTATTATGAAACTAGAATATATTCCGCAGATTCTGAAAGTTATTGCGATCGTTAGACTCTTTTAGTTGCTTGGGAATCGTCGTTTGAAGATGGGCATGTGAAACTCGGAAAAAAATTTTGAGAGCGTAGGAACGGCTGCCGAAAGTCTGCGTAAAAACGCCCCCCGGGCCAAAAGTTTCACCGTGCAAAATTCCCGGTGGTGTTATTATGAAACTAGAATATATTCCGCAGATTCTGAAAGTTATTGCGATCGTTAGACTCTTTTAGTTGCTTGGGAATCGTCGTTTGAAGATGGGCATGTGAAACTCGGAAAAAAATTTTGAGAGCGTAGGAACGGCTGCCGAAAGTCTGCGTAAAAACGCCCCCCGGGCCAAAAGTTACACCGTGCAAAATTCACGGTGGTGTTATTATGAAACTAGAATATATTTCGCAGATTCTGAAAGTTATTGCGATTGTTAGACTCTTTTAGTTGCTTGGGAATCGTCGTTTGAAGATGGGCATGTGAAACTCGGAAAAAAATTTTGAGAGCGTAGGAACGGCTGCCGAAAGTCTGCGTAAAAACGCCCCCCGGGCCAAAAGTTTCACCGTGCAAAATTCCCGGTGGTGTTATTATGAAACTAGAATATATTCCGCAGATTCTGAAAGTTGTTGCGATCGTTAGACTCTTTTAGTTGCTTGGGAATCGTCGTTTGAAGATGGGCATGTGAAACTCGGAAAAAAATTTTGAGAGCGTAGGAACGGCTGCCGAAAGTCTGCGTAAAAACGCCCCCCGGGCCAAAAGTTTCACCGTGCAAAATTCCCGGTGGTGTTATTATGAAACTAGAATATATTCCGCAGATTCTGAAAGTTATTGCGATCGTTAGACTCTTTTAGTTGCTTGGGAATCGTCGTTTGAAGATGGGCATGTGAAACTCGGAAAAAAATTTTGAGAGCGTAGGAACGGCTGCCGAAAGTCTGCGTAAAAACGCCCCACGGGCCAAAAGTTTCACCGTGCAAAATTCCCGGTGGTGTTATTATGAAACTAGAATATATTCCGCAGATTCTGAAAGTGATTGCGATCGTTAGACTCTTTTAGTTGCTTTGGAATCGTCGTTTGAAGATAGGTATGTGTAACTCGGAAAAAAATTTTGAGAGCGTAGGAACGGCTGCCGAAAGTCTGCGTAAAAAGGCCCCCCCTGGCCAAATGGTTCACCGTGCAAAATTCCTGATGGTGTTATTATGAAACTAGAATATATTTGGCAGATTCTGAAAGTGATTGCGATCGTTAGACTCTTTTAGTTGCTTTGGAATCGTCGTTTGAATATAGGTATGTGAAACTCGGAAAAAAATTTTGAGAGCGTAGGAACGGCTGCCGAAAGTCTGCGTAAAAAGGCCCCCCTGGCCAAATGGTTCACCGTGCAAAATTCCCGATGGTGTTATTATGAAACTAGAATATATTTGGCAGATTCTGAAAGTGATTGCGATCGTTAGACTCTTTTAGTTGCTTTGGAATCGTCGTTTGAAGATAGGTATTTGAAACTCGGAAAAAAATTTTGAGAGCGTAGGAACGGCTGCCGAAAGTCTGCGTAAAAAGGCCCCCCTGGCCAAATGGTTCACCGTGCAAAATTCCCGATGGTGTTATTATGAAACTAGAATATATTTGGCAGATTCTGAAAGTGATTGCGATCGTTAGACTCTTTTAGTTGCTTTGGAATCGTCGTTTGAAGATAGGTATGTGAAACTCGGAAAAAAATTTTGAGAGCGTAGGAACGGCTGCCGAAAGTCTGCGTAAAAAGGCCCTCCTGGCCAAATGGTTCACCGTGCAAAATTCCCGATGGTGTTATTATGAAACTAGAATATATTTGGCAGATTCTGAAAGTGATTGCGATCGTTAGACTCTTTTAGTTGCTTTGGAATCGTCGTTTGAAGATAGGTATGTGAAACTCGGAAAAAAATTTTGAGAGCGTAGGAACGGCTGCCGAAAGTCTGCGTAAAAAGGCCCCCCTGGCCAAATGGTTCACCGTGCAAAATTCCCGATGGTGTTATTATGAAACTAGAATATATTTGGCAGATTCTGAAAGTGACTGCGATCGTTAGACTCTATTAGTTGCTTTGGAATCGTCGTTTGAAGATAGGTATGTGAAACTCGGAAAAAAATTTTGAGAGCGTAGGAACGGCTGCCGAAAGTCTGCGTAAAAAAGCCCCCTTGGCCAAATGGTTTACCGTGCAAAATTCCCGATGGTGTTATTATGAAACTAGAATATATTTGGCAGATTCTGAAAGTGATTGCGATCGTTAGACTCTTTTAGTTGCTTTGCAATCGTCGTTTGAAGATAGGTATGTGAAACTCGGAAAAAAATTTTGAGAGCGTAGGAACGGCTGCCGAAAGTCTGCGTAAAAACGCCCTCCTGGCCGAATGGTTCACCGTGCAAAATTCCCGGTGGTGTTATTAAGAAACTAGAATATATTCCGCAGATTCTGAAAGTTATTGCGATCGTTAGACTCTTTTAGTTGCTTGGGAATCGTCGTTTGAAGATGGGCATGTGAAACTCGGAAAAAAATTTTGAGAGCGTAGGAACGGCTGCCGAAAGTCTGCGTAAAAACGCCCCCCGGGCCAAAAGTTTCACCGTGCAAAGTTCCCGGTGGTGTTATTATGAAACTAGAATATATTCCGCAGATTCTGAAAGTTATTGCGATCGTTAGACTCTTTTAGTTGCTTGGGAATCGTCGTTTGAAGATGGGCATGTGAAACTCGGAAAAAAATTTTGAGAGCGTAGGAACGGCTGCCGAAAGTCTGCGTAAAAACGCCCCCCGGGCCAAAAGTTTCACCGTGCAAAATTCCCGGTGGTGTTATTATGAAACTAGAATATATTCCGCAGATTCTGAAAGTTATTGCGATCGTTAGACTCTTTTAGTTGCTTGGGAATCGTCGTTTGAAGATGGGCATGTGAAACTCGGAAAAAAATTTTGAGAGCGTAGGAACGGCTGCCGAAAGTCTGCGTAAAAACGCCCCCCGGGCCAAAAGTTTCACCGTGCAAAATTCCCGGTGGTGTTATTATGAAACTAGAATATATTCCGCAGATTCTGAAAGTTATTGCGATCGTTAGACTCTTTTAGTTGCTTGGGAATCGTCGTTTGAAGATGGGCATGTGAAACTCGGAAAAAAATTTTGAGAGCGTAGGAACGGCTGCCGAAAGTCTGCGTAAAAACGCCCCCCGGGCCAAAAGTTACACCGTGCAAAATTCACGGTGGTGTTATTATGAAACTAGAATATATTCTGCAGATTCTGAAAGTTATTGCGATCGTTAGACTCTTTTAGTTGCTTGGGAATCGTCGTTTGAAGATGGGCATGTGAAACTCGGAAAAAAATTTTGAGAGCGTAGGAACGGCTGCCGAAAGTCTGCGTAAAAACGCCCCCCGGGCCAAAAGTTTCACCGTGCAAAATTCCCGGTGGTGTTATTATGAAACTAGAATATATTCCGCAGATTCTGAAAGTTATTGCGATCGTTAGACTCTTTTAGTTGCTTGGGAATCGTCGTTTGAAGATGGGCATGTGAAACTCGGAAAAAAATTTTGAGAGCGTAGGAACGGCTGCCGAAAGTCTGCGTAAAAACGCCCCCCGGGCCAAACGTTTCACCGTGCAAAATTCCCGGTGGTGTTATTATGAAACTAGAATATATTCCGCAGATTCTGAAAGTTATTGCGATCGTTAGACTCTTTTAGATGCTTGGGAATCGTCGTTTGAAGATGGGCATGTGAAACTCGGAAAAAAATTTTGAGAGCGTAGGAACGGCTGCCGAAAGTCTGCGTAAAAACGCCCCCCGGGCCAAAAGTTACACCGTGCAAAATTCACGGTGGTGTTATTATGAAACTAGAATATATTCTGCAGATTCTGAAAGTTATTGCGATCGTTAGACTCTTTTAGTTGCTTGGGAATCGTCGTTTGAAGATGGGCATGTGAAACTCGGAAAAAAATTTTGAGAGCGTAGGAACGGCTGCCGAAAGTCTGCGTAAAAACGCCCCCCGGGCCAAAAGTTTCACCGTGCAAAATTCCCGGTGGTGTTATTATGAAACTAGAAAATATTCCGCAGATTCTGAAAGTGATTGCGATTGTTAGACTCTTTTAGTTGCTTTGGAATCGTCGTTTGAAGATAGGTATGTGAAACTCGGAAAAAAATTTTGAGAGCGTAGGAACGGCTGCCGAAAGTCTGCGTAAAAAGGCCCCCCCTGGCCAAATGGTTCACCGTGCAAAATTCCCGATGGTGTTATTATGAAACTAGAATATATTTGGCAGATTCTGAAAGTGATTGCGATCGTTAGACTCCTTTAGTTGCTTTCGAATCGTCGTTTGAATATAGGTATGTGAAACTCGGAAAAAAATTTTGAGAGCGTAGGAACGGCTGCCGAAAGTCTGCGTAAAAAGGCCCCCCTGGCCAAATGGTTCACCGTGCAAAATTCCCGATGGTGTTATTATGAAACTAGAATATATTTGGCAGATTCTGAAAGTGATTGCGATCGTTAGACTCTTTTAGTTGCTTTGGAATCGTCGTTTGAAGATAGGTATGTGAAACTCGGAAAAAAATTTTGAGAGCGTAGGAACGGCTGCCGAAAGTCTGCGTAAAAAGGCCCCCCTGGCCAAATGGTTCACCGTGCAAAATTCCCGATGGTGTTATTATGAAACTAGAATATATTTGGCAGATTCTGAAAGTGATTGCGATCGTTAGACTCTTTTAGTTGCTTTGGAATCGTCGTTTGAAGATAGGTATCTGAAACTCGGAAAAAAATTTTGAGAGCGTAGGAACGGCTGCCGAAAGTCTGCGTAAAAAGCCCCCCCTGGCCAAATGGTTCACCGTGCAAAATTCCCGATGGTGGTATTATGAAACTAGAATATATTTGGCAGATTCTGAAAGTGATTGCGATCGTTAGACTCTTTTAGTTGCTTTGGAATCGTCGTTTGAAGATAGGTATGTGAAACTCGGAAAAAAATTTTGAGAGCGTAGGAACGGCTGCCGAAAGTCTGCGTAAAAAGGCCCCCCTGGCCAAATGGTTCACCGTGCAAAATTCCCGATGGTGTTATTATGAAACTAGTATATATTTGGCAGATTCTGAAAGTGATTGCGATCGTTAGACTCTTTTAGTTGCTTTGGAATCGTCGTTTGAAGATAGGTATGTGAAACTCGGAAAAAAATTTTGAGAGCGTAGGAACGGCTGCCGAAAGTCTGCGTAAAAACGCCCCCCGGGCCAAAAGTTTCACCGTGCAAAATTCCCGGTGGTGTTATTATGAAACTAGAATATATTCCGCAGATTCTGAAAGTTATTGCGATCGTTAGACTCTTTTAGTTGCTTGGGAATCGTCGTTTGAAGATGGGCATGTGAAACTGCGAAAAAAAATTTGAGAGCGTAGGACGGCTGCCGAAAGTCTGCGTAAAAACGCCCCCCGGGCCTAAAGTTTCACCGTGCAAAATTCCCGGCGGTGTTATTATGAAACTAGAATATATTCTGCAGATTCTGAAAGTTATTGCGATCGTTAGACTCTTTTAGTTGCTTGGGAATCGTCGTTTGAAGATGGGCATGTGAAACTCGGAAAAAAATTTTGAGAGCGTAGGAACGGCTGCCGAAAGTCTGCGTAAAAACGCCCCCCGGGCCAAAAGTTTCACCGTGCAAAATTCCCGGTGGTGTTATTATGAAACTAGAATATATTCCGCAGATTCTGAAAGTTATTGCAATCGTTAGACTCTTTTAGTTGCTTGGGAATCGTCGTTTGAAGATGGGCATGTGAAACTCGGAAAAAAATTTTGAGAGCGTAGGAACGGCTGCCGAAATTCTGCGTAAAAACGCCCCCCGGGCCAAACGTTTCACCGTGCAAAATTCCCGGTGGTGTTATTATGAAACTAGAATATATTCCGCAGATTCTGAAAGTTATTGCGATCGTTAGACTCTTTTAGATGCTTGGGAATCGTCGTTTGAAGATGGGCATGTGAAACTCGGAAAAAAATTTTGAGAGCGTAGGAACGGCTGCCGAAAGTCTGCGTAAAAACGCCCCCCGGGCCAAAAGTTACACCGTGCAAAATTCACGGTGGTGTTATTATGAAACTAGAATATATTCTGCAGATTCTGAAAGTTATTGCGATCGTTAGACTCTTTTAGTTGCTTGGGAATCGTCGTTTGAAGATGGGCATGTGAAACTCGGAAAAAAATTTTGAGAGCGTAGGAACGGCTGCCGAAAGTCTGCGTAAAAACGCCCCCCGGGCCAAAAGTTTCACCGTGCAAAATTCCCGGTGGTGTTATTATGAAACTAGAAAATATTCCGCAGATTCTGAAAGTGATTGCGATTGTTAGACTCTTTTAGTTGCTTTGGAATCGTCGTTTGAAGATAGGTATGTGAAACTCGGAAAAAAATTTTGAGAGCGTAGGAACGGCTGCCGAAAGTCTGCGTAAAAAGGCCCCCCCTGGCCAAATGGTTCACCGTGCAAAATTCCCGATGGTGTTATTATGAAACTAGAATATATTTGGCAGATTCTGAAAGTGATTGCGATCCTTAGACTCCTTTAGTTGCTTTCGAATCGTCGTTTGAATATAGGTATGTGAAACTCGGAAAAAATTTTTGAGAGCGTAGGAACGGCTGCCGAAAGTCTGCGTAAAAAGGCCCCCCTGGCCAAATGGTTCACCGTGCAAAATTCCCGATGGTGTTATTATGAAACTAGAATATATTTGGCAGATTCTGAAAGTGATTGCGATCGTTAGACTCTTTTAGTTGCTTTGGAATCGTCGTTTGAAGATAGGTATCTGAAACTCGGAAAAAAATTTTGAGAGCGTAGGAACGGCTGCCGAAAGTCTGCGTAAAAAGCACCCTGGCCAAATGGTTCACCGTGCAAAATTCCCGATGGTGGTATTATGAAACTAGAATATATTTGGCAGATTCTGAAAGTGATTGCGATCGTTAGACTCTTTTAGTTGCTTTGGAATCGTCGTTTGAAGATAGGTATGTGAAACTCGGAAAAAAATTTTGAGAGCGTAGGAACGGCTGCCGAAAGTCTGCGTAAAAAGGCCCCCCTGGCCAAATGGTTCACCGTGCAAAATTCCCGATGGTGTTATTATGAAACTAGAATATATTTGGCAGATTCTGAAAGTGATTGCGATCGTTAGACTCTTTTAGTTGCTTTGGAATCGTCGTTTGAAGATAGGTATGTGAAACTCGGAAAAAAATTTTGAGAGCGTAGGAACGGCTGCCGAAAGTCTGCGTAAAAACGCCCCCCGGGCCAAAAGTTTCACCGTGCAAAATTCCCGGTGGTGTTATTATGAAACTAGAATATATTCCGCAGATTCTGAAAGTTATTGCGATCGTTAGACTCTTTTAGTTGCTTGGGAATCGTCGTTTGAAGATGGGCATGTGAAACTCGGAAAAAAATTTTGAGAGCGTAGGAACGGCTGCCGAAAGTCTGCGTAAAAACGCCCCCCGGGCCAAAAGTTTCACCGTGCAAAATTCCCGGTGGTGTTATTATGAAACTAGAATATATTCCGCAGATTCTGAAAGTTATTGCGATCGTTAGACTCTTTTAGTTGCTTTGGAATCGTCGTTTGAAGATAGGTATGTGAAACTCGGAAAAAAATTTTGAGAGCGTAGGAACGGCTGCCGAAAGTCTGCGTAAAAACGCCCCCCGGGCCAAAAGTTTCACCGTGCAAAATTCCCGGTGGTGTTATTATGAAACTAGAATATATTCCGCAGATTCTGAAAGTTATTGCGATCGTTAGACTCTTTTAGTTGCTTGGGAATCGTCGTTTGAAGATGGGCATGTGAAACTCGGAAAAAAATTTTGAGAGCGTAGGAACGGCTGCCGAAAGTCTGCGTAAAAACGCCCCCCGGGCCAAAAGTTTCACCGTGCAAAATTCCCGGTGGTGTTATTATGAAACTAGAATATATTCCGCAGATTCTGAAAGTTATTGCGATCTTTAGACTCTTTTAGTTGCTTGGGAATCGTCGTTTGAAGATGGGCATGTGAAACTCGGAAAAAAATTTTGAGAGCGTAGGAACGGCTGCCGAAAGTCTGCGTAAAAACGCCCCCCGGGCCAAAAGTTACACCGTGCAAAATTCCCGGTGGTGTTATTATGAAACTAGAAAATATTCCGCAGATTCTGAAAGTTATTGCGATCGTTAGACTCTTTTAGTTGCTTGGGAATCGTCGTTTGAAGATGGGCATGTGAAACTCGGAAAAAAATTTTGAGAGCGTAGGAACGGCTGCCGAAAGTCTGCGTAAAAACGCCCCCCGGGCCAAAAGTTTCACCGTGCAAAATTCCCGGTGGTGTTATTATGAAACTAGAATATATTCCGCAGATTCTGAAAGTTATTGCGATCGTTAGACTCTTTTAGTTGCTTGGGAATCATCGTTTGAAGATGGGCATGTGAAACTCGGAAAAAAATTTTGAGAGCGTAGGAACGGCTGCCGAAAGTCTGCGTAAAAACGCCCCCCGGGCCAAAAATTACACTGTGCAAAATTCCCGGTGGTGTTATTATGAAACTAGAATATATTCCGCAGATTCTGAAAGTTATTGCGATCGTTAGACTCTTTTAGTTGCTTGGGAATCGTCGTTTGAAGATGGGCATGTAAAACTCGGAAAAAAATTTTGAGAGCGTAAGAACGGCTGCCGAAAGTCTGCGTAAAAACGCCCCCCGGGCCGAAAGTTTCACCGTGCAAAATTCCCGGTGGTGTTATTATGAAACTAGAATATATTCCGCAGATTCTGAAAGTTATTGCGATCGTTAGACTCTTTTAGTTGCTTGGGAATCGTCGTTTGAAGATGGGCATGTAAAACTCGGAAAAAAATTTTGAGAGCGTAAGAACGGCTGCCGAAAGTCTGCGTAAAAACGCCCCCCGGGCCGAAAGTTTCACCGTGCAAAATTCCCGGTGGTGTTATTATGAAACTAGAATATATTCCGCAGATTCTGAAAGTTATTGCGATCGTTAGACTCTTTTAGTTGCTTGGGAATCGTCGTTTGAAGATGGGCTTGTGAAACTCGGAAAAAAATTTTGAGAGCGTAGGAACGGCTGCCGAAAGTCTGCGTAAAAACGCCCCCCGGGCCAAAAGTTACACCGTGCAAAATTCCCGGTGGTGTTATTATGAAACTAGAATATATTCTGCAGATTCTGAAAGTTATTGCGATCGTTAGACTCTTTTAGTTGCTTGGGAATCGTCGTTTGAAGATGGGCATGTGAAACTCGGAAAAAAAATTTGAGAGCGTAGGAACGGCTGCCGAAAGTCTGCGTAAAAACGCCCCCCGGGCTAAAAGTTTCACCGTGCAAAATTCCCGGTGGTGTTATTATGAAACTAGAATATATTCCGCAGATTCTGAAAGTTATTGCGATCGTTAGACTCTTTTAGTTGCTTGGGAATCGTCGTTTGAAGATGGGCATGTGAAACTCGGAAAAAAATTTTGAGAGCGTAGGAACGGCTGCCGAAATTCTGCGTAAAAACGCCTCCCGGGCCAAACGTTTCACCGTGCAAAATTCCCGGTGGTGTTATTATGAAACTAGAATATATTCCGCAGATTCTGAAAGTTATTGCGATCGTTAGACTCTTTTAGTTGCTTGGGAATCGTCGTTTGAAGATGGGCATGTGAAACTCGGAAAAAAATTTTGAGAGCGTAGGAACGGCTGCCGAAAGTCTGCGTAAAAACGCCCCCCGGGCCAAAAGTTACACCGTGCAAAATTCCCGGTGGTGTTATTATGAAACTAGAATATATTCCGCAGATTCTGAAAGTTATTGCGATCGTTAGACTCTTTTAGTTGCTTGGGAATCGTCGTTTGAAGATGGGCATGTGAAACTCGGAAAAAAATTTTGAGAGCGTAGGAACGGCTGCCGAAAGTCTGCGTAAAAACGCCCCCCGGGCCAAAAGTTACACCGTGCAAAATTCCCGGTGGTGTTATTATGAAACTAGAATATATTCTGCAGATTCTGAAAGTTATTGCGATCGTTAGACTCTTTTAGTTGCTTGGGAATCGTCGTTTGAAGATGGGCATGTGAAACTCGGAAAAAAATTTTGAGAGCGTAGGAACGGCTGCCGAAAGTCTGCGTAAAAACGCCCCCCGGGCTAAAAGTTTCACCGTGCAAAATTCCCGGTGGTGTTATTATGAAACTAGAATATATTCCGCAGATTCTGAAAGTTATTGCGATCGTTAGACTCTTTTAGTTGCTTGGGAATCGTCGTTTGAAGATGGGCATGTGAAACTCGGAAAAAAATTTTGAGAGCGTAGGAACGGCTGCCGAAATTCTGCGTAAAAACGCCCCCCGGGCCAAACGTTTCACCGTGCAAAATTCCCGGTGGTGTTATTATGAAACTAGAATATATTCCGCAGATTCTGAAAGTTATTGCGATCGTTAGACTCTTTTAGTTGCTTGGGAATCGTCGTTTGAAGATGGGCATGTGAAACTCGGAAAAAAATTTTGAGAGCGTAGGAACGGCTGCCGAAAGTCTGCGTAAAAACGCCCCCCGGGCCAAAAGTTACACCGTGCAAAATTCCCGGTGGTGTTATTATGAAACTAGAATATATTCCGCAGATTCTGAAAGTTATTGCGATCGTTAGACTCTTTTAGTTGCTTGGGAATCGTCGTTTGAAGATGGGCATGTGAAACTCGGAAAAAAATTTTGAGAGCGTAGGAACGGCTGCCGAAAGTCTGCGTAAAAACGCCCCCCGGGCCAAAAGTTTCACCGTGCAAAATTCCCGGTGGTGTTATTATGAAACTAGAATATATTCCGCAGATTCTGAAAGTTATTGCGATCGTTAGACTCTTTTAGTTGCTTGGGAATCATCGTTTGAAGATGGGCATGTGAAACTCGGAAAAAAATTTTGAGAGCGTAGGAACGGCTGCCGAAAGTCTGCGTAAAAACGCCCCCCGGGCCAAAAATTACACTGTGCAAAATTCCCGGTGGTGTTATTATGAAACTAGAATATATTCCGCAGATTCTGAAAGTTATTGCGATCGTTAGACTCTTTTAGTTGCTTGGGAATCGTCGTTTGAAGATGGGCATGTAAAACTCGGAAAAAAATTTTGAGAGCGTAAGAACGGCTGCCGAAAGTCTGCGTAAAAACGCCCCCCGGGCCGAAAGTTTCACCGTGCAAAATTCCCGGTGGTGTTATTATGAAACTAGAATATATTCCGCAGATTCTGAAAGTTATTGCGATCGTTAGACTCTTTTAGTAGCTTGGGAATCGTCGTTTGAAGATGGGCATGTGAAACTCGGAAAAAAATTTTGAGAGCGTAGGAACGGCTGCCGAAAGTCTGCGTAAAAACGCCCCCCGGGCCAAAAGTTTCACGGTGCAAAATTCCCGGTGGTGTTATTATGAAACTAGAATATATTCCGCAGATTCTGAAAGTTATTGCGATCGTTAGACTCTTTTAGATGCTTGGGAATCGTCGTTTGAAGATGGGCATGTGAAACTCGGAAAAAAATTTTGAGAGCGTAGGAACGGCTGCCGAAAGTCTGCGTAAAAACGCCCCCCGGGCCAAAAGTTACACCGTGCAAAATTCCCGGTGGTGTTATTATGAAACTAGAATATATTCTGCAGATTCTGAAAGTTATTGCGATCGTTAGACTCTTTTAGTTGCTTGGGAATCGTCGTTTGAAGATGGGCATGTGAAACTCGGAAAAAAATTTTGAGAGCGTAGGAACGGCTGCCGAAAGTCTGCGTAAAAACGCCCCCCGGGCCAAAAGTTTCACCGTGCAAAATTCCCGGTGGTGTTATTATGAAACTAGAATATATTCCGCAGATTCTGAAAGTGATTGCGATCGTTAGACTCTTTTAGTTGCTTTGGAATCGTCGTTTGAAGATAGGTATGTGAAACTCGGAAAAAAATTTTGAGAGCGTAGGAACGGCTGCCGAAAGTCTGCGTAAAAAGGCCCCCCCTGGCCAAATGGTTCACCGTGCAAAATTCCCGATGGTGTTATTATGAAACTAGAATATATTTGGCAGATTCTGAAAGTTATTGCGATCGTTAGACTCTTTTAGTTGCTTTGGAATCGTCGTTTGAAGATAGGTATGTGAAACTCGGAAAAAAATTTTGAGAGCGTAGGAACGGCTGCCGAAAGTCTGCGTAAAAAGGCCCCCCTGGCCAAATGGTTCACCGTGCAAAATTCCCGATGGTGTTATTATGAAACTAGAATATATTTGGCAGATTCTGAAAGTTATTGCGATCGTTAGACTCTTTTAGTTGCTTGGGAATCGTCGTTTGAAGATGGGCATGTGAAACTCGGAAAAAAATTTTGAGAGCGTAGGAACGGCTGCCGAAAGTCTGCGTAAAAACGCCCCCCGGGCCAAAAGTTACACCGTGCAAAATTCCCGGTGGTGTTATTATGAAACTAGAATATATTCTGCAGATTCTGAAAGTTATTGCGATCGTTAGACTCTTTTAGTTGCTTGGGAATCGTCGTTTGAAGATGGGCATGTGAAACTCGGAAAAAAATTTTGAGAGCGTAGGAACGGCTGCCGAAAGTCTGCGTAAAAACGCCCCCCGGGCCAAAAGTTTCACCGTGCAAAATTCCCGGTGGTGTTATTATGAAACTAGAATATATTCCGCAGATTCTGAAAGTGATTGCGATCGTTAGACTCTTTTAGTTGCTTTGGAATCGTCGTTTGAAGATAGGTATGTGAAACTCGGAAAAAAATTTTGAGAGCGTAGGAACGGCTGCCGAAAGTCTGCGTAAAAAGGCCCCCCCTGGCCAAATGGTTCACCGTGCAAAATTCCCGATGGTGTTATTATGAAACTAGAATATATTTGGCAGATTCTGAAAGTTATTGCGATCGTTAGACTCTTTTAGTTGCTTTGGAATCGTCGTTTGAAGATAGGTATGTGAAACTCGGAAAAAAATTTTGAGAGCGTAGGAACGGCTGCCGAAAGTCTGCGTAAAAAGGCCCCCCTGGCCAAATGGTTCACCGTGCAAAATTCCCGATGGTGTTATTATGAAACTAGAATATATTTGGCAGATTCTGAAAGTTATTGCGATCGTTAGACTCTTTTAGTTGCTTGGGAATCGTCGTTTGAAGATGGGCATGTGAAACTCGGAAAAAAATTTTGAGAGCGTAGGAACGGCTGCCGAAAGTCTGCGTAAAAACGCCCCCCGGGCCAAAAGTTACACCGTGCAAAATTCCCGGTGGTGTTATTATGAAACTAGAATATATTCTGCAGATTCTGAAAGTTATTGCGATCGTTAGACTCTTTTAGTTGCTTGGGAATCGTCGTTTGAAGATGGGCATGTGAAACTCGGAAAAAAATTTTGAGAGCGTAGGAACGGCTGCCGAAAGTCTGCGTAAAAACGCCCCCCGGGCCAAAAGTTTCACCGTGCAAAATTCCCGGTGGTGTTATTATGAAACTAGAATATATTCCGCAGATTCTGAAAGTTATTGCGATCGTTAGACTCTTTTAGTTGCTTGGGAATCGTCGTTTGAAGATGGGCATGTGAAACTCGGAAAAAAATTTTGAGAGCGTAGGAACGGCTGCCGAAATTCTGCGTAAAAACGTCCCCCGGGCCAAACGTTTCACCGTGCAAAATTCCCGGTGGTGTTATTATGAAACTAGAATATATTCCGCAGATTCTGAAAGTTATTGCGATCGTTAGACTCTTTTAGTTGCTTGGGAATCGTCGTTTGAAGATGGGCATGTGAAACTCGGAAAAAAATTTTGAGAGCGTAGGAACGGCTGCCGAAAGTCTGCGTAAAAACGCCCCCCGGGCCAAAAGTTACACCGTGCAAAATTCCCGGTGGTGTTATTATGAAACTAGAATATATTCCGCAGATTCTGAAAGTTATTGCGATCGTTAGACTCTTTTAGTTGCTTGGGAATCGTCGTTTGAAGATGGGCATGTGAAACTCGGAAAAAAATTTTGAGAGCGTAGGAACGGCTGCCGAAAGTCTGCGTAAAAACGCCCCCCGGGCCAAAAGTTTCACCGTGCAAAATTCCCGGTGGTGTTATTATGAAACTAGAATATATTCCGCAGATTCTGAAAGTTATTGCGATCGTTAGACTCTTTTAGTTGCTTGGGAATCATCGTTTGAAGATGGGCATGTGAAACTCGGAAAAAAATTTTGAGAGCGTAGGAACGGCTGCCGAAAGTCTGCGTAAAAACGCCCCCCGGGCCAAAAGTTACACTGTGCAAAATTCCCGGTGGTGTTATTATGAAACTAGAATATATTCCGCAGATTCTGAAAGTTATTGCGATCGTTAGACTCTTTTAGTTGCTTGGGAATCGTCGTTTGAAGATGGGCATGTGAAACTCGGAAAAAAATTTTGAGAGCGTAAGAACGGCTGCCGAAAGTCTGCGTAAAAACGCCCCCCGGGCCGAAAGTTTCACCGTGCAAAATTCCCGGTGGTGTTATTATGAAACTAGAATATATTCCGCAGATTCTGAAAGTTATTGCGATCGTTAGACTCTTTTAGTTGCTTGGGAATCGTCGTTTGAAGATGGGCATGTGAAACTCGGAAAAAAATTTTGAGAGCGTAGGAACGGCTGCCGAAAGTCTGCGTAAAAACGCCCCCCGGGCCAAAAGTTTCACGGTGCAAAATTCCCGGTGGTGTTATTATGAAACTAGAATATATTCCGCAGATTCTAAAAGTTATTGCGATCGTTAGACTCTTTTAGATGCTTGGGAATCGTCGTTTGAAGATGGGCATGTGAAACTCGGAAAAAAATTTTGAGAGCGTAGGAACGGCTGCCGAAAGTCTGCGTAAAAACGCCCCCCGGGCCAAAAGTTACACCGTGCAAAATTCCCGGTGGTGTTATTATGAAACTAGAATATATTCTGCAGATTCTGAAAGTTATTGCGATCGTTAGACTCTTTTAGTTGCTTGGGAATCGTCGTTTGAAGATGGGCATGTGAAACTCGGAAAAAAATTTTGAGAGCGTAGGAACGGCTGCCGAAAGTCTGCGTAAAAACGCCCCCCGGGCCAAAAGTTTCACCGTGCAAAATTCCCGGTGGTGTTATTATGAAACTAGAATATATTCCGCAGATTCTGAAAGTGATTGCGATCGTTAGACTCTTTTAGTTGCTTTGGAATCGTCGTTTGAAGATAGGTATGTGAAACTCGGAAAAAAATTTTGAGAGCGTAGGAACGGCTGCCGAAAGTCTGCGTAAAAAGGCCCCCCCTGGCCAAATGGTTCACCGTGCAAAATTCCCGATGGTGTTATTATGAAACTAGAATATATTTGGCAGATTCTGAAAGTGATTGCGATCGTTAGACTCTTTTAGTTGCTTTGGAATCGTCGTTTGAATATAGGTATGTGAAACTCGGAAAAAAATTTTGAGAGCGTAGGAACGGCTGCCGAAAGTCTGCGTAAAAAGGCCCCCCTGGCCAAATTGTTCACCGTGAAAAATTCCCGATGGTGTTATTATGAAACTAGAATATATTTGGCAGATTCTGAAAGTGATTGCGATCGTTAGACTCTTTTAGTTGCTTTGGAATCGTCGTTTGAAGATAGGTATGTGAAACTCGGAAAAAAATTTTGAGAGCGTAGGAACGGCTGCCGAAAGTCTGCGTAAAAAGGCCCCCCTGGCCAAATGGTTCACCGTGCAAAATTCCCGATGGTGTTATTATGAAACTAGAATATATTTGGCAGATTCTGAAAGTGATTGCGATCGTTAGACTCTTTTAGTTGCTTTGGAATCGTCGTTTGAAGATAGGTATCTGAAACTCGGAAAAAAATTTTGAGAGCGTAGGAACGGCTGCCGAAAGTCTGCGTAAAAAGCCCCCCCTGGCCAAATGGTTCACCGTTCAAAATTCCCGATGGTGGTATTATGAAACTAGAATATATTTGGCAGATTCTGAAAGTGATTGCGATCGTTAGACTCTTTTAGTTGCTTTGGAATCGTCGTTTGAAGATAGGTATGTGAAACTCGGAAAAAAATTTTGAGAGCGTAGGAACGGCTGCCGAAAGTCTGCGTAAAAAGGCCCCCCTGGCCAAATGGTTCACCGTGCAAAATTCCCGATGGTGTTATTATGAAACTAGAATATATTTGGCAGATTCTGAAAGTGATTGCGATCGTTAGACTCTTTTGGTTGCTTTGGAATCGTCGTTTGAAGATAGGTATGTGAAACTCGGAAAAAAATTTTGAGAGCGTAGGAACGGCTGCCGAAAGTCTGCGTAAAAAGGCCCCCCTGGCCAAATGGTTCACCGTGCAAAATTCCCGATGGTGTTATTATGAAACTAGAATATATTTGGCAGATTCTGAAAGTGATTGCGATCGTTAGACTCTTTTAGTTGCTTTGGAATCGTCGTTTGAAGATAGGTATGTGAAACTCGGAAAAAAATTTTGAGAGCGTAGGAACGGCTGCCGAAAGTCTGCGTAAAAAGGCCCCCCTGGCCAAATGGTTCACCGTGCAAAATTCCCGATGGTGTTATTATGAAACTAGAATATATTTGGCAGATTCTGAAAGTTATTGCGATCGTTAGACTCTTTTAGTTGCTTGGGAATCGTCGTTTGAAGATGGGCATGTGAAACTCGGAAAAAAATTTTGAGAGCGTAGGAACGGCTGCCGAAAGTCTGCGTAAAAACGCCCCCCGGGCCAAAAGTTACACCGTGCAAAATTCCCGGTGGTGTTATTATGAAACTAGAATATATTCTGCAGATTCTGAAAGTTATTGCGATCGTTAGACTCTTTTAGTTGCTTGGGAATCGTCGTTTGAAGATGGGCATGTGAAACTCGGAAAAAAATTTTGAGAGCGTAGGAACGGCTGCCGAAAGTCTGCGTAAAAACGCCCCCCGGGCCAAAAGATTCACCGTGCAAAATTCCCGGTGGTGTTATTATGAAACTAGAATATATTCCGCAGATTCTGAAAGTTATTGCGATCGTTAGACTCTTTTAGTTGCTTGGGAATCGTCGTTTGAAGATGGGCATGTGAAACTCGGAAAAAAATTTTGAGAGCGTAGGAACGGCTGCCGAAATTCTGCGTAAAAACGCCCCCCGGGCCAAACGTTTCACCGTGCAAAATTCCCGGTGGTGTTATTATGAAACTAGAATATATTCCGCAGATTCTGAAAGTTATTGCGATCGTTAGACTCTTTTAGTTGCTTGGGAATCGTCGTTTGAAGATGGGCATGTGAAACTCGGAAAAAAATTTTGAGAGCGTAGGAACGGCTGCCGAAAGTCTGCGTAAAAACGCCCCCCGGGCCAAAAGTTACACCGTGCAAAATTCCCGGTGGTGTTATTATGAAACTAGAATATATTCCGCAGATTCTGAAAGTTATTGCGATCGTTAGACTCTTTTAGTTGCTTGGGAATCGTCGTTTGAAGATGGGCATGTGAAACTCGGAAAAAAATTTTGAGAGCGTAGGAACGGCTGCCGAAAGTCTGCGTAAAAACGCCCCCCGGGCCAAAAGTTTCACCGTGCAAAATTCCCGGTGGTGTTATTATGAAACTAGAATATATTCCGCAGATTCTGAAAGTTATTGCGATCGTTAGACTCTTTTAGTTGCTTGGGAATCATCGTTTGAAGATGGGCATGTGAAACTCGGAAAAAAATTTTGAGAGCGTAGGAACGGCTGCCGAAAGTCTGCGTAAAAACGCCCCCCGGGCCAAAAGTTACACTGTGCAAAATTCCCGGTGGTGTTATTATGAAACTAGAATATATTCCGCAGATTCTGAAAGTTATTGCGATCGTTAGACTCTTTTAGTTGCTTGGGAATCGTCGTTTGAAGATGGGCATGTGAAACTCGGAAAAAAATTTTGAGAGCGTAAGAACGGCTGCCGAAAGTCTGCGTAAAAACGCCCCCCGGGCCGAAAGTTTCACCGTGCAAAATTCCCGGTGGTGTTATTATGAAACTAGAATATATTCCGCAGATTCTGAAAGTTATTGCGATCGTTAGACTCTTTTAGTTGCTTGGGAATCGTCGTTTGAAGATGGGCATGTGAAACTCGGAAAAAAATTTTGAGAGCGTAGGAACGGCTGCCGAAAGTCTGCGTAAAAACGCCCCCCGGGCCAAAAGTTTCACGGTGCAAAATTCCCGGTGGTGTTATTATGAAACTAGAATATATTCCGCAGATTCTGAAAGTTATTGCGATCGTTAGACTCTTTTAGATGCTTGGGAATCGTCGTTTGAAGATGGGCATGTGAAACTCGGAAAAAAATTTTGAGAGCGTAGGAACGGCTGCCGAAAGTCTGCGTAAAAACGCCCCCCGGGCCAAAAGTTACACCGTGCAAAATTCCCGGTGGTGTTATTATGAAACTAGAATATATTCTGCAGATTCTGAAAGTTATTGCGATCGTTAGACTCTTTTAGTTGCTTGGGAATCGTCGTTTGAAGATGGGCATGTGAAACTCGGAAAAAAATTTTGAGAGCGTAAGAACGGCTGCCGAAAGTCTGCGTAAAAACGCCCCCCGGGCCGAAAGTTTCACCGTGCAAAATTCCCGGTGGTGTTATTATGAAACTAGAATATATTCCGCAGATTCTGAAAGTTATTGCGATCGTTAGACTCTTTTAGTTGCTTGGGAATCGTCGTTTGAAGATGGGCATGTGAAACTCGGAAAAAAATTTTGAGAGCGTAGGAACGGCTGCCGAAAGTCTGCGTAAAAACGCCCCCCGGGCCAAAAGTTTCACGGTGCAAAATTCCCGGTGGTGTTATTATGAAACTAGAATATATTCCGCAGATTCTAAAAGTTATTGCGATCGTTAGACTCTTTTAGATGCTTGGGAATCGTCGTTTGAAGATGGGCATGTAAAACTCGGAAAAAAATTTTGAGAGCGTAGGAACGGCTGCCGAAAGTCTGCGTAAAAACGCCCCCCGGGCCAAAAGTTACACCGTGCAAAATTCCCGGTGGTGTTATTATGAAACTAGAATATATTCTGCAGATTCTGAAAGTTATTGCGATCGTTAGACTCTTTTAGTTGCTTGGGAATCGTCGTTTGAAGATGGGCATGTGAAACTCGGAAAAAAATTTTGAGAGCGTAGGAACGGCTGCCGAAAGTCTGCGTAAAAACGCCCCCCGGGCCAAAAGTTTCACCGTGCAAAATTCCCGGTGGTGTTATTATGAAACTAGAATATATTCCGCAGATTCTGAAAGTGATTGCGATCGTTAGACTCTTTTAGTTGCTTTGGAATCGTCGTTTGAAGATAGGTATGTGAAACTCGGAAAAAAATTTTGAGAGCGTAGGAACGGCTGCCGAAAGTCTGCGTAAAAAGGCCCCCCCTGGCCAAATGGTTCACCGTGCAAAATTCCCGATGGTGTTATTATGAAACTAGAATATATTTGGCAGATTCTGAAAGTGATTGCGATCGTTAGACTCTTTTAGTTGCTTTGGAATCGTCGTTTGAATATAGGTATGTGAAACTCGGAAAAAAATTTTGAGAGCGTAGGAACGGCTGCCGAAAGTCTGCGTAAAAAGGCCCCCTGGCCAAATTGTTCACCGTGAAAAATTCCCGATGGTGTTATTATGAAACTAGAATATATTTGGCAGATTCTGAAAGTGATTGCGATCGTTAGACTCTTTTAGTTGCTTTGGAATCGTCGTTTGAAGATAGGTATGTGAAACTCGGAAAAAAATTTTGAGAGCGTAGGAACGGCTGCCGAAAGTCTGCGTAAAAAGGCCCCCCTGGCCAAATGGTTCACCGTGCAAAATTCCCGATGGTGTTATTATGAAACTAGAATATATTTGGCAGATTCTGAAAGTGATTGCGATCGTTAGACTCTTTTAGTTGCTTTGGAATCGTCGTTTGAAGATAGGTATCTGAAACTCGGAAAAAAATTTTGAGAGCGTAGGAACGGCTGCCGAAAGTCTGCGTAAAAAGCCCCCCCTGGCCAAATGGTTCACCGTTCAAAATTCCCGATGGTGGTATTATGAAACTAGAATATATTTGGCAGATTCTGAAAGTGATTGCGATCGTTAGACTCTTTTAGTTGCTTTGGAATCGTCGTTTGAAGATAGGTATGTGAAACTCGGAAAAAAATTTTGAGAGCGTAGGAACGGCTGCCGAAAGTCTGCGTAAAAAGGCCCCCCCTGGCCAAATGGTTCACCGTGCAAAATTCCCGATGGTGTTATTATGAAACTAGAATATATTTGGCAGATTCTGAAAGTGATTGCGATCGTTAGACTCTTTTGGTTGCTTTGGAATCGTCGTTTGAAGATAGGTATGTGAAACTCGGAAAAAAATTTTGAGAGCGTAGGAACGGCTGCCGAAAGTCTGCGTAAAAAGGCCCCCCTGGCCAAATGGTTCACCGTGCAAAATTCCCGATGGTGTTATTATGAAACTAGAATATATTTGGCAGATTCTGAAAGTGATTGCGATCGTTAGACTCTTTTAGTTGCTTTGGAATCGTCGTTTGAAGATAGGTATGTGAAACTCGGAAAAAAATTTTGAGAGCGTAGGAACGGCTGCCGAAAGTCTGCGTAAAAAGGCCCCCCTGGCCAAATGGTTCACCGTGCAAAATTCCCGATGGTGTTATTATGAAACTAGAATATATTTGGCAGATTCTGAAAGTTATTGCGATCGTTAGACTCTTTTAGTTGCTTGGGAATCGTCGTTTGAAGATGGGCATGTGAAACTCGGAAAAAAATTTTGAGAGCGTAGGAACGGCTGCCGAAAGTCTGCGTAAAAACGCCCCCCGGGCCAAAAGTTACACCGTGCAAAATTCCCGGTGGTGTTATTATGAAACTAGAATATATTCTGCAGATTCTGAAAGTTATTGCGATCGTTAGACTCTTTTAGTTGCTTGGGAATCGTCGTTTGAAGATGGGCATGTGAAACTCGGAAAAAAATTTTGAGAGCATAGGAACGGCTGCCGAAAGTCTGCGTAAAAACGCCCCCCGGGCCAAAAGTTTCACCGTGCAAAATTCCCGGTGGTGTTATTATGAAACTAGAATATATTCCGCAGATTCTGAAAGTTATTGCGATCGTTAGACTCTTTTAGTTGCTTGGGAATCGTCGTTTGAAGATGGGCATGTGAAACTCGGAAAAAAATTTTGAGAGCGTAGGAACGGCTGCCGAAATTCTGCGTAAAAACGCCCCCCGGGCCAAACGTTTCACCGTGCAAAATTCCCGGTGGTGTTATTATGAAACTAGAATATATTCCGCAGATTCTGAAAGTTATTGCGATCGTTAGACTCTTTTAGTTGCTTGGGAATCGTCGTTTGAAGATGGGCATGTGAAACTCGGAAAAAAATTTTGAGAGCGTAGGAACGGCTGCCGAAAGTCTGCGTAAAAACGCCCCCCGGGCCAAAAGTTACACCGTGCAAAATTCCCGGTGGTGTTATTATGAAACTAGAATATATTCCGCAGATTCTGAAAGTTATTGCGATCGTTAGACTCTTTTAGTTGCTTGGGAATCGTCGTTTGAAGATGGGCATGTGAAACTCGGAAAAAAATTTTGAGAGCGTAGGAACGGCTGCCGAAAGTCTGCGTAAAAACGCCCCCCGGGCCAAAAGTTTCACCGTGCAAAATTCCCGGTGGTGTTATTATGAAACTAGAATATATTCCGCAGATTCTGAAAGTTATTGCGATCGTTAGACTCTTTTAGTTGCTTGGGAATCATCGTTTGAAGATGGGCATGTGAAACTCGGAAAAAAATTTTGAGAGCGTAGGAACGGCTGCCGAAAGTCTGCGTAAAAACGCCCCCCGGGCCAAAAGTTACACTGTGCAAAATTCCCGGTGGTGTTATTATGAAACTAGAATATATTCCGCAGATTCTGAAAGTTATTGCGATCGTTAGACTCTTTTAGTTGCTTGGGAATCGTCGTTTGAAGATGGGCATGTGAAACTCGGAAAAAAATTTTGAGAGCGTAAGAACGGCTGCCGAAAGTCTGCGTAAAAACGCCCCCCGGGCCGAAAGTTTCACCGTGCAAAATTCCCGGTGGTGTTATTATGAAACTAGAATATATTCCGCAGATTCTGAAAGTTATTGCGATCGTTAGACTCTTTTAGTTGCTTGGGAATCGTCGTTTGAAGATGGGCATGTGAAACTCGGAAAAAAATTTTGAGAGCGTAGGAACGGCTGCCGAAAGTCTGCGTAAAAACGCCCCCCGGGCCAAAAGTTTCACGGTGCAAAATTCCCGGTGGTGTTATTATGAAACTAGAATATATTCCGCAGATTCTGAAAGTTATTGCGATCGTTAGACTCTTTTAGATGCTTGGGAATCGTCGTTTGAAGATGGGCATGTGAAACTCGGAAAAAAATTTTGAGAGCGTAGGAACGGCTGCCGAAAGTCTGCGTAAAAACGCCCCCCGGGCCAAAAGTTACACCGTGCAAAATTCCCGGTGGTGTTATTATGAAACTAGAATATATTCTGCAGATTCTGAAAGTTATTGCGATCGTTAGACTCTTTTAGTTGCTTGGGAATCGTCGTTTGAAGATGGGCATGTGAAACTCGGAAAAAAATTTTGAGAGCGTAGGAACGGCTGCCGAAAGTCTGCGTAAAAACGCCCCCCGGGCCAAAAGTTTCACCGTGCAAAATTCCCGGTGGTGTTATTATGAAACTAGAATATATTCCGCAGATTCTGAAAGTGATTGCGATCGTTAGACTCTTTTAGTTGCTTTGGAATCGTCGTTTGAAGATAGGTATGTGAAACTCGGAAAAAAATTTTGAGAGCGTAGGAACGGCTGCCGAAAGTCTGCGTAAAAAGGCCCCCCTGGCCAAATGGTTCACCGTGCAAAATTCCCGATGGTGTTATTATGAAACTAGAATATATTTGGCAGATTCTGAAAGTGATTGCGATCGTTAGACTCTTTTGGTTGCTTTGGAATCGTCGTTTGAAGATAGGTATCTGAAACTCGGAAAAAAATTTTGAGAGCGTAGGAACGGCTGCCGAAAGTCTGCGTAAAAAGGCCCCCCTGGCCAAATGGTTCACCGTGCAAAATTCCCGATGGTGTTATTATGAAACTAGAATATATTTGGCAGATTCTGAAAGTGATTGCGATCGTTAGACTCTTTTAGTTGCTTTGGAATCGTCGTTTGAAGATAGGTATGTGAAACTCGGAAAAAAATTTTGAGAGCGTAGGAACGGCTGCCGAAAGTCTGCGTAAAAAGGCCCCCCTGGCCAAATGGTTCACCGTGCAAAATTCCCGATGGTGTTATTATGAAACTAGAATATATTTGGCAGATTCTGAAAGTGATTGCGATCGTTAGACTCTTTTAGTTGCTTTGGAATCGTCGTTTGAAGATAGGTATGTGAAACTCGGAAAAAAATTTTGAGAGCGTAGGAACGGCTGCCGAAAGTCTGCGTAAAAAGGCCCCCCTGGCCAAATGGTTCACCGTGCAAAATTCCCGATGGTGTTAATATGAAACTAGAATATATTTGGCAGATTCTGAAAGTGACTGCGATCGTTAGACTCTATTAGTTGCTTTGGAATCGGCGTTTGAAGATAGGTATGTGAAACTCGGAAAAAAATTTTGAGAGCGTAGGAACGGCTGCCGAAAGTCTGCGTAAAAAAGCCCCCTTGGCCAAATGGTTTACCGTGCAAAATTCCCGATGGTGTTATTATGAAACTAGAATATATTTGGCAGATTCTGAAAGTGATTGCGATCCTTAGACTCTTTTAGTTGCTTTGCAATCGTCGTTTGAAGATAGGTATGTGAAACTCGGAAAAAAATTTTGAGAGCGTAGGAACGGCTGCCGAAAGTCTGCGTAAAAAGGCCCCCTGGCCGAATGGTTCACCGTGCAAAATTCCCGGTGGTGTTATTATGAAACTAGAATATATTCCGCAGATTCTGAAAGTTATTGCGATCGTTAGACTCTTTTAGTTGCTTTGGAATCGTCGTTTGAAGATGGGCATGTGAAACTCGGAAAAAAATTTTGAGAGCGTAGGAACGGCTGCCGAAAGTCTGCGTAAAAACGCCCCCCGGGCCAAAAGTTTCACGGTGCAAAATTCCCGGTGGTGTTATTATGAAACTAGAATATATTCCGCAGATTCTGAAAGTTATTGCGATCGTTAGACTCTTTTAGATGCTTGGGAATCGTCGTTTGAAGATGGGCATGTGAAACTCGGAAAAAAATTTTGAGAGCGTAGGAACGGCTGCCGAAAGTCTGCGTAAAAACGCCCCCCGGGCCAAAAGTTACACCGTGCAAAATTCCCGGTGGTGTTATTATGAAACTAGAATATATTCTGCAGATTCTGAAAGTTATTGCGATCGTTAGACTCTTTTAGTTGCTTGGGAATCGTCGTTTGAAGATGGGCATGTGAAACTCGGAAAAAAATTTTGAGAGCGTAGGAACGGCTGCCGAAAGTCTGCGTAAAAACGCCCCCCGGGCCAAAAGTTTCACCGTGCAAAATTCCCGGTGGTGTTATTATGAAACTAGAATATATTCCGCAGATTCTGAAAGTGATTGCGATCGTTAGACTCTTTTAGTTGCTTTGGAATCGTCGTTTGAAGATAGGTATGTGAAACTCGGAAAAAAATTTTGAGAGCGTAGGAACGGCTGCCGAAAGTCTGCGTAAAAAGGCCCCCCTGGCCAAATGGTTCACCGTGCAAAATTCCCGATGGTGTTATTATGAAACTAGAATATATTTGGCAGATTCTGAAAGTGATTGCGATCGTTAGACTCTTTTGGTTGCTTTGGAATCGTCGTTTGAAGATAGGTATCTGAAACTCGGAAAAAAATTTTGAGAGCGTAGGAACGGCTGCCGAAAGTCTGCGTAAAAAGGCCCCCCGGGCCAAAAGTTACACCGTGCAAAATTCCCGGTGGTGTTATTATGAAACTAGAATATATTCTGCAGATTCTGAAAGTTATTGCGATCGTTAGACTCTTTTAGTTGCTTGGGAATCGTCGTTTGAAGATGGGCATGTGAAACTCGGAAAAAAATTTTGAGAGCATAGGAACGGCTGCCGAAAGTCTGCGTAAAAACGCCCCCCGGGCCAAAAGTTTCACCGTGCAAAATTCCCGGTGGTGTTATTATGAAACTAGAATATATTCCGCAGATTCTGAAAGTTATTGCGATCGTTAGACTCTTTTAGTTGCTTGGGAATCGTCGTTTGAAGATGGGCATGTGAAACTCGGAAAAAAATTTTGAGAGCGTAGGAACGGCTGCCGAAATTCTGCGTAAAAACGCCCCCCGGGCCAAACGTTTCACCGTGCAAAATTCCCGGTGGTGTTATTATGAAACTAGAATATATTCCGCAGATTCTGAAAGTTATTGCGATCGTTAGACTCTTTTAGTTGCTTGGGAATCGTCGTTTGAAGATGGGCATGTGAAACTCGGAAAAAAATTTTGAGAGCGTAGGAACGGCTGCCGAAAGTCTGCGTAAAAACGCCCCCCGGGCCAAAAGTTACACCGTGCAAAATTCCCGGTGGTGTTATTATGAAACTAGAATATATTCCGCAGATTCTGAAAGTTATTGCGATCGTTAGACTCTTTTAGTTGCTTGGGAATCGTCGTTTGAAGATGGGCATGTGAAACTCGGAAAAAAATTTTGAGAGCGTAGGAACGGCTGCCGAAAGTCTGCGTAAAAACGCCCCCCGGGCCAAAAGTTTCACCGTGCAAAATTCCCGGTGGTGTTATTATGAAACTAGAATATATTCCGCAGATTCTGAAAGTTATTGCGATCGTTAGACTCTTTTAGTTGCTTGGGAATCATCGTTTGAAGATGGGCATGTGAAACTCGGAAAAAAATTTTGAGAGCGTAGGAACGGCTGCCGAAAGTCTGCGTAAAAACGCCCCCCGGGCCAAAAGTTACACTGTGCAAAATTCCCGGTGGTGTTATTATGAAACTAGAATATATTCCGCAGATTCTGAAAGTTATTGCGATCGTTAGACTCTTTTAGTTGCTTGGGAATCGTCGTTTGAAGATGGGCATGTGAAACTCGGAAAAAAATTTTGAGAGCGTAAGAACGGCTGCCGAAAGTCTGCGTAAAAACGCCCCCCGGGCCGAAAGTTTCACCGTGCAAAATTCCCGGTGGTGTTATTATGAAACTAGAATATATTCCGCAGATTCTGAAAGTTATTGCGATCGTTAGACTCTTTTAGTTGCTTGGGAATCGTCGTTTGAAGATGGGCATGTGAAACTCGGAAAAAAATTTTGAGAGCGTAGGAACGGCTGCCGAAAGTCTGCGTAAAAACGCCCCCCGGGCCAAAAGTTTCACGGTGCAAAATTCCCGGTGGTGTTATTATGAAACTAGAATATATTCCGCAGATTCTGAAAGTTATTGCGATCGTTAGACTCTTTTAGATGCTTGGGAATCGTCGTTTGAAGATGGGCATGTGAAACTCGGAAAAAAATTTTGAGAGCGTAGGAACGGCTGCCGAAAGTCTGCGTAAAAAGGCCCCCCGGGCCAAAAGTTACACCGTGCAAAATTCCCGGTGGTGTTATTATGAAACTAGAATATATTCTGCAGATTCTGAAAGTTATTGCGATCGTTAGACTCTTTTAGTTGCTTGGGAATCGTCGTTTGAAGATGGGCATGTGAAACTCGGAAAAAAATTTTGAGAGCGTAGGAACGGCTGCCGAAAGTCTGCGTAAAAACGCCCCCCGGGCCAAAAGTTTCACCGTGCAAAATTCCCGGTGGTGTTATTATGAAACTAGAATATATTCCGCAGATTCTGAAAGTGATTGCGATCGTTAGACTCTTTTAGTTGCTTTGGAATCGTCGTTTGAAGATAGGTATGTGAAACTCGGAAAAAAATTTTGAGAGCGTAGGAACGGCTGCCGAAAGTCTGCGTAAAAAAGCCCCCTTGGCCAAATGGTTTACCGTGCAAAATTCCCGATGGTGTTATTATGAAACTAGAATATATTTGGCAGATTCTGAAAGTGATTGCGATCCTTAGACTCTTTTAGTTGCTTTGCAATCGTCGTTTGA
Source organism: Salticus scenicus (assembly GCA_963930645.1). Taxonomy (NCBI): domain Eukaryota; kingdom Metazoa; phylum Arthropoda; class Arachnida; order Araneae; family Salticidae; genus Salticus; species Salticus scenicus. Next base: position 22,564 of record CAWVNO010001905.1, on the reverse strand, counting down.
AGATAGGTATGTGAAACTCGGAAAAAAATTTTGAGAGCGTAGGAACGGCTGCCGAAAGTCTGCGTAAAAAGGCCCCCTGGCCGAATGGTTCACCGTGCAAAATTCCCGGTGGTGTTATTATGAAACTAGAATATATTCCGCAGATTCTGAAAGTTATTGCGATCGTTAGACTCTTTTAGTTGCTTGGGAATCGTCGTTTGAAGATGGGCATGTGAAACTCGGAAAAAAATTTTGAGAGCGTAGGAACGGCTGCCGAAAGTCTGCGTAAAAACGCCCCCCGGGCCAAAAGTTTCACCGTGCAAAATTCCCGGTGGTGTTATTATGAAACTAGAATATATTCCGCAGATTCTGAAAGTTATTGCGATCGTTAGACTCTTTTAGTTGCTTGGGAATCGCCGTTTGAAAATGGGCATGTGCAACTCGGAAAAAAATTTTGAGAGCGTAGGAACGGCTGCCGAAAGTCTGCGTAAAAACGCCCCCCGGGGCAAAAGTTACACCGTGCAAAATTCCCGGTGGTGTTATTATGAAACTAGAATATATTCCGCAGATTCTGAAAGTTATTGCGATTGTTAGACTCTTTTAGTTGCTTGGGAATCGTCGTTTGAAGATGGGCATGTGAAACTCGGAAAAAAATTTTGAGAGCGTAGGAACGGTTGCCGAAAGTCTGCGTAAAAACGCCCCCCGGGCCAAACGTTTCACCGTGCAAAATTCCCGGTGGTGTTATTATGAAACTAGAATATATTCCGCAGATTCTGAAAGTTATTGCGATCGTTAGACTCTTTTAGTTGCTTGAGAATCGTCGTTTGAAGATGGGCATGTGAAACTCGGAAAAAAATTTTGAGAGCGTAGGAACGGCTGCCGAAAGTCTGCGTAAAAACGCCCCCCGGGCCAAAAGTTACACCGTGCAAAATTCCCGGTGGTGTTATTATGAAACTAGAATATATTCAGCAGATTCTGAAAGTTATTGCGATCGTTAGACTCTTTTAGTTGCTTGGAAATCGTCGTTTGAAGATGGGCATGTGAAACTCGGAAAAAAATTTTGAGAGCGTAGGAACGGCTGCCGAAAGTCTGCGTAAAAACGCCCCCCGGGCCAAAAGTTTCACCGTGCAAAATTCCCGGTGGTGTTATTATGAAACTAGAATATATTCCGCAGATTCTGAAAGTTATTGCGATCGTTAGACTCTTTTAGTTGCTTGGGAATCGTCGTTTGAAGATGGGCATGTGAAACTCGGAAAAAAATTTTGAGAGCGTAGGAACGACTGCCGAAAGTCTGCGTAAAAACGCCCCCCGGGCCAAAAGTTACACCGTGCAAAATTCACGGTGGTGTTATTATGAAACTAGAATATATTCCGCAGATTCTGAAAGTTATTGCGATCGTTAGACTCTTTTAGTTGCTTGGGAATCGTCGTTTGAAGATGGGCATGTGAAACTCGGAAAAAAATTTTGAGAGCGTAGGAACGGCTGCCGAAAGTCTGCGTAAAAACGCCCCCCGGGCCAAAAGTTTCACCGTGCAAAATTCCCGGTGGTGTTATTATGAAACTAGAATATATTCCGCAGATTCTGAAAGTTATTGCGATCGTTAGACTCTTTTAGTTGCTTGGGAATCGTCGTTTGAAAATTGGCATGTGCAACTCGGAAAAAAATTTTGAGAGCGTAGGAACGGCTGCCGAAAGTCTGCGTAAAAACGCCCCCCGGGGCAAAAGTTACACCGTGCAAAATTCCCGGTGGTGTTATTATGAAACTAGAATATATTCCGCAGATTCTGAAAGTTATTGCGATTGTTAGACTCTTTTAGTTGCTTGGGAATCGTCGTTTGAAGATGGGCATGTGAAACTCAGAAAAAAATTTTGAGAGCGTAGGAACGGTTGCCGAAAGTCTGCGTAAAAACGCCCCCCGGGCCAAAAGTTTCACCGTGCAAAATTCCCGGTGGTGTTATTATGAAACTAGAATATATTCCGCAGATTCTGAAAGTTATTGCGATCGTTAGACTCTTTAGTTGCTTGAGAATCGTCGTTTGAAGATGGGCATGTGAAACTCGGAAAAAAATTTTGAGAGCGTAGGAACGGCTGCCGAAAGTCTGCGTAAAAACGCCCCCCGGGCCAAAAGTTACTCCGTGCAAAATTCCCGGTGGTGTTATTATGAAACTAGAATATATTCCGCAGATTCTGAAAGTTATTGCGATCGTTAGACTCTTTTAGTTGCTTGGAAATCGTCGTTTGAAGATGGGCATGTGAAACTCGGAAAAAAATTTTGAGAGCGTAGGAACGGCTGCCGAAAGTCTGCGTAAAAACGCCCCCGGGCCAAAAGTTTCACCGTGCAAAATTCCCGGTGGTGTTATTATGAAACTAGAATATATTCCGCAGATTCTGAAAGTTATTGCGATCGTTAGACTCTTTTGGTTGCTTTGGAATCGTCGTTTGAAGATAGGTATGTGAAACTCGGAAAAAAATTTTGAGAGCGTAGGAACGGCTGCCGAAAGTCTGCGTAAAAAGGCCCCCCTGGCCAAATGGTTCACCGTGCAAAATTCCCGATGGTGTTATTATGAAACTAGAATATATTTGGCAGATTCTGAAAGTGATTGCGATCGTTAGACTCTTTTAGTTGCTTTGGAATCGTCGTTTGAAGATAGGTATGTGAAACTCGGAAAAAAATTTTGAGAGCGTAGGAACGGCTGCCGAAAGTCTGCGTAAAAAGGCCCCCCTGGCCAAATGGTTCACCGTGCAAAATTCCCGATGGTGTTATTATGAAACTAAAATATATTTGGCAGATTCTGAAAGTGATTGCGATCGTTAGACTCTTTTAGTTGCTTTGGAATCGTCGTTTGAAGATAGGTATGTGAAACTCGGAAAAAAATTTTGAGAGCGTAGGAACGGCTGCCGAAAGTCTGCGTAAAAAGGCCCCCCTGGCCAAATGGTTCACCGTGCAAAATTCCCGATGGTGTTAATATGAAACTAGAATATATTTGGCAGATTCTGAAAGTGACTGCGATCGTTAGACTCTATTAGTTGCTTTGGAATCGTCGTTTGAAGATAGGTATGTGAAACTCGGAAAAAAATTTTGAGAGCGTAGGAACGGCTGCCGAAAGTCTGCGTAAAAAAGCCCCCTTGGCCAAATGGTTTACCGTGCAAAATTCCCGATGGTGTTATTATGAAACTAGAATATATTTGGCAGATTCTGAAAGTGATTGCGATCCTTAGACTCTTTTAGTTGCTTTGCAATCGTCGTTTGAAGATAGGTATGTGAAACTCGGAAAAAAATTTTGAGAGCGTAGGAACGGCTGCCGAAAGTCTGCGTAAAAAGGCCCCCTGGCCGAATGGTTCATCGTGCAAAATTCCCGGTGGTGTTATTATGAAACTAGAATATATTCCGCAGATTCTGAAAGTTATTGCGATCGTTAGACTCTTTTAGTTGCTTGGGAATCGTCGTTTGAAGATGGGCATGTGAAACTCGGAAAAAAATTTTGAGAGCGTAGGAACGGCTGCCGAAAGTCTGCGTAAAAACGCCCCCCGGGCCAAAAGTTTCACCGTGCAAAATTCCCGGTGGTGTTATTATGAAACTAGAATATATTCCGCAGATTCTGAAAGTTATTGCGATCGTTAGACTCTTTTAGTTGCTTGGGAATCGTCCTTTGAAAATGGGCATGTGCAACTCGGAAAAAAATTTTGAGAGCGTAGGAACGGCTGCCGAAAGTCTGCGTAAAAACGCCCCCCGGGGCAAAAGTTACACCGTGCAAAATTCCCGGTGGTGTTATTATGAAACTAGAATATATTCCGCAGATTCTGAAAGTTATTGCGATTGTTAGACTCTTTTAGTTGCTTGGGAATCGTCGTTTGAAGATGGGCATGTGAAACTCGGAAAAAAATTTTGAGAGCGTAGGAACGGTTGCCGAAAGTCTGCGTAAAAACGCCCCCCGGGCCAAAAGTTTCACCGTGCAAAATTCCCGGTGGTGTTATTATGAAACTAGAATATATTCCGCAGATTCTGAAAGTTATTGCGATCGTTAGACTCTTTTAGTTGCTTGAGAATCGTCGTTTGAAGATGGGCATGTGAAACTCGGAAAAAAATTTTGAGAGCGTAGGAACGGCTGCCGAAAGTCTGCGTAAAAACGCCCCCCGGGCCAAAAGTTACACCGTGCAAAATTCCCGGTGGTGTTATTATGAAACTAGAATATATTCCGCAGATTCTGAAAGTTATTGCGATCGTTAGACTCTTTTAGTTGCTTGGAAATCGTCGTTTGAAGATGGGCATGTGAAACTCGGAAAAAAATTTTGAGAGCGTAGGAACGGCTGCCGAAAGTCTGCGTAAAAACGCCCCCCGGGGCAAAAGTTACACCGTGCAAAATTCCCGGTGGTGTTATTATGAAACTAGAATATATTCCGCAGATTCTGAAAGTTATTGCGATTGTTAGACTCTTTTAGTTGCTTGGGAATCGTCGTTTGAAGATGGGCATGTGAAACTCGGAAAAAAATTTTGAGAGCGTAGGAACGGTTGCCGAAAGTCTGCGTAAAAACGCCCCCCGGGCCAAAAGTTTCACCGTGCAAAATTCCCGGTGGTGTTATTATGAAACTAGAATATATTCCGCAGATTCTGAAAGTTATTGCGATCGTTAGACTCTTTTAGTTGCTTGAGAATCGTCGTTTGAAGATGGGCATGTGAAACTCGGAAAAAAATTTTGAGAGCGTAGGAACGGCTGCCGAAAGTCTGCGTAAAAACGCCCCCCGGGCCAAAAGTTTCACCGTGCAAAATTCCCGGTGGTGTTATTATGAAACTAGAATATATTCCGCAGATTCTGAAAGTTATTGCGATCGTTAGACTCTTTTAGTTGCTTGGAAATCGTCGTTTGAAGATGGGCATGTGAAACTCGGAAAAAAATTTTGAGAGCGTAGGAACGGCTGCCGAAAGTCTGCGTAAAAACGCCCCCCGGGCCAAAAGTTTCACCGTGCAAAATTCCCGGTGGTGTTATTATGAAACTAGAATATATTCCGCAGATTCTGAAAGTTATTGCGATCGTTAGACTCTTTTAGTTGCTTGGGAATCGTCGTTTGAAGATGGGCATGTGAAACTCGGAAAAAAATTTTGAGAGCGTAGGAACGGCTGCCGAAAGTCTGCGTAAAAACGCCCCCCGGGCCAAAAGTTACACCGTTCAAAATTCAAGGTGGTGTTATTATGAAACTAGAATATATTCCGCAGATTCTGAAAGTTATTGCGATCGTTAGACTCTTTTAGTTGCTTGGGAATCGTCGTTTGAAGATGGGCATGTGAAACTCGGAAAAAAATTTTGAGAGCGTAGGAACGGCTGCCGAAAATCTGCGTAAAAACGCCCCCCGGGCCAAAAGTTTCACCGTGCAAAATTCCCGGTGGTGTTATTATGAAACTAGAATATATTCCGCAGATTCTGAAAGTTATTGCGATCGTTAGACTCTTTTAGTTGCTTGGGAATCGTCGTTTGAAAATGGGCATGTGCAACTCGGAAAAAAATTTTGAGAGCGTAGGAACGGCTGCCGAAAGTCTGCGTAAAAACGCCCCCCGGGGCAAAAGTTACACCGTGCAAAATTCCCGGTGGTGTTATTATGAAACTAGAATATATTCCGCAGATTCTGAAAGTTATTGCGATTGTTAGACTCTTTTAGTTGCTTGGGAATCGTCGTTTGAAGATAGGTATCTGAAACTCGGAAAAAAATTTGAGAGCGTAGGAACGGCTGCCGAAAGTCTGCGTAAAAAGCCCCCCCTGGCCAAATGGTTCACCGTTCAAAATTCCCGATGGTGGTATTATGAAACTAGAATATATTTGGCAGATTCTGAAAGTGATTGCGATCGTTAGACTTTTTAGTTGCTTTGGAATCGTCGTTTGAAGATAGGTATGTGAAACTCGGAAAAAAATTTTGAGAGCGTAGGAACGGCTGCCGAAAGTCTGCGTAAAAAGGCCCCTCTGGCCAAATGGTTCACCGTGCAAAATTCCCGATGGTGTTATTATGAAACTAGAATATATTTGGCAGATTCTGAAAGTGATTGCGATCGTTAGACTCTTTTGGTTGCTTTGGAATCGTCGTTTGAAGATAGGTATGTGAAACTCGGAAAAAAATTTTGAGAGCGTAGAAACGGCTGCCGAAAGTCTGCGTAAAAAGGCCCCCCTGGCCAAATGGTTCACCGTGCAAAATTCCCGATGGTGTTATTATGAAACTAGAATATATTTGGCAGATTCTGAAAGTGATTGCGATCGTTAGACTCTTTTAGTTGCTTTGGAATCGTCGTTTGAAGATAGGTATGTGAAACTCGGAAAAAAATTTTGAGAGCGTAGGAACGGCTGCCGAAAGTCTGCGTAAAAAGGCCCCCCTGGCCAAATGGTTCACCGTGCAAAATTCCCGATGGTGTTATTATGAAACTAGAATATATTTGGCAGATTCTGAAAGTGATTGCGATCGTTAGACTCTTTTAGTTGCTTTGGAATCGTCGTTTGAAGATAGGTATGTGAAACTCGGAAAAAAATTTTGAGAGCGTAGGAACGGCTGCCGAAAGTCTGCGTAAAAAGGCCCCCCTGGCCAAATGGTTCACCGTGCAAAATTCCCGATGGTGTTAATATGAAACTAGAATATATTTGGCAGATTCTGAAAGTGACTGCGATCGTTAGACTCTATTAGTTGCTTTGGAATCGTCGTTTGAAGATAGGTATGTGAAACTCGGAAAAAAATTTTGAGAGCGTAGGAACGGCTGCCGAAAGTCTGCGTAAAAAAGCCCCCTTGGCCAAATGGTTTACCGTGCAAAATTCCCGATGGTGTTATTATGAAACTAGAATATATTTGGCAGATTCTGAAAGTGATTGCGATCCTTAGACTCTTTTAGTTGCTTTGCAATCGTCGTTTGAAGATAGGTATGTGAAACTCGGAAAAAAATTTTGAGAGCGTAGGAACGGCTGCCGAAAGTCTGCGTAAAAAGGCCCCCTGGCCGAATGGTTCACCGTGCAAAATTCCCGGTGGTGTTATTATGAAACTAGAATATATTCCGCAGATTCTGAAAGTTATTGCGATCGTTAGACTCTTTTAGTTGCTTGGGAATCGTCGTTTGAAGATGGGCATGTGAAACTCGGAAAAAAATTTTGAGAGCGTAGGAACGGCTGCCGAAAGTCTGCGTAAAAACGCCCCCCGGGCCAAAAGTTTCACCGTGCAAAATTCCCGGTGGTGTTATTATGAAACTAGAATATATTCCGCAGATTCTGAAAGTTATTGCGATCGTTAGACTCTTTTAGTTGCTTGGGAATCGCCGTTTGAAAATGGGCATGTGCAACTCGGAAAAAAATTTTGAGAGCGTAGGAACGGCTGCCGAAAGTCTGCGTAAAAACACCCCCCGGGGCAAAAGTTACACCGTGCAAAATTCCCGGTGGTGTTATTATGAAACTAGAATATATTCCGCAGATTCTGAAAGTTATTGCGATTGTTAGACTCTTTTAGTTGCTTGGGAATCGTCGTTTGAAGATGGGCATGTGAAACTCGGAAAAAAATTTTGAGAGCGTAGGAACGGTTGCCGAAAGTCTGCGTAAAAACGCCCCCCGGGCCAAAAGTTTCACCGTGCAAAATTCCCGGTGGTGTTATTATGAAACTAGAATATATTCCGCAGATTCTGAAAGTTATTGCGATCGTTAGACTCTTTTAGTTGCTTGAGAATCGTCGTTTGAAGATGGGCATGTGAAACTCGGAAAAAAATTTTGAGAGCGTAGGAACGGCTGCCGAAAGTCTGCGTAAAAACGCCCCCCGGGCCAAAAGTTACACCGTGCAAAATTCCCGGTGGTGTTATTATGAAACTAGAATATATTCCGCAGATTCTGAAAGTTATTGCGATCGTTAGACTCTTTTAGTTGCTTGGAAATCGTCGTTTGAAGATGGGCATGTGAAACTCGGAAAAAAATTTTGAGAGCGTAGGAACGGCTGCCGAAAGTCTGCGTAAAAACGCCCCCCGGGCCAAAAGTTTCACCGTGCAAAATTCCCGGTGGTGTTATTATGAAACTAGAATATATTCCGCAGATTCTGAAAGTTATTGCGATCGTTAGACTCTTTTAGTTGCTTGGGAATCGTCGTTTGAAGATGGGCATGTGAAACTCGGAAAAAAATTTTGAGAGCGTAGGAACGGCTGCCGAAAGTCTGCGTAAAAACGCCCCCCGGGCCAAAAGTTACACCGTGCAAAATTCACGGTGGTGTTATTATGAAACTAGAATATATTCCGCAGATTCTGAAAGTTATTGCGATCGTTAGACTCTTTTAGTTGCTTGGGAATCGTCGTTTGAAGATGGGCATGTGAAACTCGGAAAAAAATTTTGAGAGCGTAGGAACGGCTGCCGAAAGTCTGCGTAAAAACGCCCCCCGGGCCAAAAGTTTCACCGTGCAAAATTCCCGGTGGTGTTATTATGAAACTAGAATATATTCCGCAGATTCTGAAAGTTATTGCGATCGTTAGACTCTTTTAGTTGCTTGGGAATCGTCGTTTGAAAATGGGCATGTGCAACTCGGAAAAAAATTTTGAGAGCGTAGGAACTGCTGCCGAAAGTCTGCGTAAAAACGCCCCCCGGGGCAAAAGTTACACCGTGCAAAATTCCCGGTGGTGTTATTATGAAACTAGAATATATTCCGCAGATTCTGAAAGTTATTGCGATTGTTAGACTCTTTTAGTTGCTTGGGAATCGTCGTTTGAAGATAGGTATCTGAAACTCGGAAAAAAATTTTGAGAGCGTAGGAACGGCTGCCGAAAGTCTGCGTAAAAAGCCCCCCCTGGCCAAATGGTTCACCGTTCAAAATTCCCGATGGTGGTATTATGAAACTAGAATATATTTGGCAGATTCTGAAAGTGATTGCGATCGTTAGACTTTTTAGTTGCTTTGGAATCGTCGTTTGAAGATAGGTATGTGAAACTCGGAAAAAAATTTTGAGAGCGTAGGAACGGCTGCCGAAAGTCTGCGTAAAAAGGCCCCTCTGGCCAAATGGTTCACCGTGCAAAATTCCCGATGGTGTTATTATGAAACTAGAATATATTTGGCAGATTCTGAAAGTGATTGCGATCGTTAGACTCTTTTGGTTGCTTTGGAATCGTCGTTTGAAGATAGGTATGTGAAACTCGGAAAAAAATTTTGAGAGCGTAGGAACGGCTGCCGAAAGTCTGCGTAAAAAGGCCCCCCTGGCCAAATGGTTCACCGTGCAAAATTCCCGATGGTGTTATTATGAAACTAGAATATATTTGGCAGATTCTGAAAGTGATTGCGATCGTTAGACTCTTTTAGTTGCTTTGGAATCGTCGTTTGAAGATAGGTATGTGAAACTCGGAAAAAAATTTTGAGAGCGTAGGAACGGCTGCCGAAAGTCTGCGTAAAAAGGCCCCCCTGGCCAAATGGTTCACCGTGCAAAATTCCCGATGGTGTTATTATGAAACTAGAATATATTTGGCAGATTCTGAAAGTGATTGCGATCGTTAGACTCTTTTAGTTGCTTTGGAATCGTCGTTTGAAGATAGGTATGTGAAACTCGGAAAAAAATTTTGAGAGCGTAGGAACGGCTGCCGAAAGTCTGCGTAAAAAGGCCCCCCTGGCCAAATGGTTCACCGTGCAAAATTCCCGATGGTGTTAATATGAAACTAGAATATATTTGGCAGATTCTGAAAGTGACTGCGATCGTTAGACTCTATTAGTTGCTTTGGAATCGTCGTTTGAAGATAGGTATGTGAAACTCGGAAAAAAATTTTGAGAGCGTAGGAACGGCTGCCGAAAGTCTGCGTAAAAAAGCCCCCTTGGCCAAATGGTTTACCGTGCAAAATTCCCGATGGTGTTATTATGAAACTAGAATATATTTGGCAGATTCTGAAAGTGATTGCGATCCTTAGACTCTTTTAGTTGCTTTGCAATCGTCGTTTGAAGATAGGTATGTGAAACTCGGAAAAAAATTTTGAGAGCGTAGGAACGGCTGCCGAAAGTCTGCGTAAAAAGGCCCCCTGGCCGAATGGTTCACCGTGCAAAATTCCCGGTGGTGTTATTATGAAACTAGAATATATTCCGCAGATTCTGAAAGTTATTGCGATCGTTAGACTCTTTTAGTTGCTTGGGAATCGTCGTTTGAAGATGGGCATGTGAAACTCGGAAAAAAATTTTGAGAGCGTAGGAACGGCTGCCGAAAGTCTGCGTAAAAACGCCCCCCGGGCCAAAAGTTTCACCGTGCAAAATTCCCGGTGGTGTTATTATGAAACTAGAATATATTCCGCAGATTCTGAAAGTTATTGCGATCGTTAGACTCTTTTAGTTGCTTGGGAATCGCCGTTTGAAAATGGGCATGTGCAACTCGGAAAAAAATTTTGAGAGCGTAGGAACGGCTGCCGAAAGTCTGCGTAAAAACGCCCCCCGGGGCAAAAGTTACACCGTGCAAAATTCCCGGTGGTGTTATTATGAAACTAGAATATATTCCGCAGATTCTGAAAGTTATTGCGATTGTTAGACTCTTTTAGTTGCTTGGGAATCGTCGTTTGAAGATGGGCATGTGAAACTCGGAAAAAAATTTTGAGAGCGTAGGAACGGTTGCCGAAAGTCTGCGTAAAAACGCCCCCCGGGCCAAAAGTTTCACCGTGCAAAATTCCCGGTGGTGTTATTATGAAACTAGAATATATTCCGCAGATTCTGAAAGTTATTGCGATCGTTAGACTCTTTTAGTTGCTTGAGAATCGTCGTTTGAAGATGGGCATGTGAAACTCGGAAAAAAATTTTGAGAGCGTAGGAACGGCTGCCGAAAGTCTGCGTAAAAACGCCCCCCGGGCCAAAAGTTACACCGTGCAAAATTCCCGGTGGTGTTATTATGAAACTAGAATATATTCCGCAGATTCTGAAAGTTATTGCGATCGTTAGACTCTTTTAGTTGCTTGGAAATCGTCGTTTGAAGATGGGCATGTGAAACTCGGAAAAAAATTTTGAGAGCGTAGGAACGGCTGCCGAAAGTCTGCGTAAAAACGCCCCCCGGGCCAAAAGTTTCACCGTGCAAAATTCCCGGTGGTGTTATTATGAAACTAGAATATATTCCGCAGATTCTGAAAGTTATTGCGATCGTTAGACTCTTTTAGTTGCTTGGGAATCGTCGTTTGAAGATGGGCATGTGAAACTCGGAAAAAAATTTTGAGAGCGTAGGAACGGCTGCCGAAAGTCTGCGTAAAAACGCCCCCCGGGCCAAAAGTTACACCGTGCAAAATTCACGGTGGTGTTATTATGAAACTAGAATATATTCCGCAGATTCTGAAAGTTATTGCGATCGTTAGACTCTTTTAGTTGCTTGGGAATCGTCGTTTGAAGATGGGCATGTGAAACTCGGAAAAAAATTTTGAGAGCGTAGGAACGGCTGCCGAAAGTCTGCGTAAAAACGCCCCCCGGGCCAAAAATTTCACCGTGCAAAATTCCCGGTGGTGTTATTATGAAACTAGAATATATTCCGCAGATTCTGAAAGTTATTGCGATCGTTAGACTCTTTTAGTTGCTTGGGAATCGTCGTTTGAAAATGGGCATGTGCAACTCGGAAAAAAATTTTGAGAGCGTAGGAACGGCTGCCGAAAGTCTGCGTAAAAACGCCCCCCGGGGCAAAAGTTACACCGTGCAAAATTCCCGGTGGTGTTATTATGAAACTAGAATATATTCCGCAGATTCTGAAAGTTATTGCGATTGTTAGACTCTTTTAGTTGCTTGGGAATCGTCGTTTGAAGATGGGCATGTGAAACTCGGAAAAAAATTTTGAGAGCGTAGGAACGGTTGCCGAAAGTCTGCGTAAAAACGCCCCCCGGGCCAAAAGTTTCACCGTGCAAAATTCCCGGTGGTGTTATTATGAAACTAGAATATATTCCGCAGATTCTGAAAGTTATTGCGATCGTTAGACTCTTTTAGTTGCTTGAGAATCGTCGTTTGAAGATGGGCATGTGAAACTCGGAAAAAAATTTTGAGAGCGTAGGAACGGCTGCCGAAAGTCTGCGTAAAAACGCCCCCCGGGCCAAAAGTTACTCCGTGCAAAATTCCCGGTGGTGTTATTATGAAACTAGAATATATTCCGCAGATTCTGAAAGTTATTGCGATCGTTAGACTCTTTTAGTTGCTTGGAAATCGTCGTTTGAAGATGGGCATGTGAAACTCGGAAAAAAATTTTGAGAGCGTAGGAACGGCTGCCGAAAGTCTGCGTAAAAACGCCCCCCGGGCCAAAAGTTTCACCGTGCAAAATTCCCGGTGGTGTTATTATGAAACTAGAATATATTCCGCAGATTCTGAAAGTTATTGCGATCGTTAGACTCTTTTAGTTGCTTTGGAATCGTCGTTTGAAGATAGGTATGTGAAACTCGGAAAAAAATTTTGAGAGCGTAGGAACGGCTGCCGAAAGTCTGCGTAAAAAGGCCCCCCTGGCCAAATGGTTCACCGTGCAAAATTCCCGATGGTGTTATTATGAAACTAGAATATATTTGGCAGATTCTGAAAGTGATTGCGATCGTTAGACTCTTTTAGTTGCTTTGGAATCGTCGTTTGAAGATAGGTATGTGAAACTCGGAAAAAAATTTTGAGAGCGTAGGAACGGCTGCCGAAAGTCTGCGTAAAAAGGCCCCCCTGGCCAAATGGTTCACCGTGCAAAATTCCCGATGGTGTTATTATGAAACTAGAATATATTTGGCAGATTCTGAAAGTGATTGCGATCGTTAGACTCTTTTAGTTGCTTTGGAATCGTCGTTTGAAGATAGGTATGTGAAACTCGGAAAAAAATTTTGAGAGCGTAGGAACGGCTGCCGAAAGTCTGCGTAAAAAGGCCCCCCTGGCCAAATGGTTCACCGTGCAAAATTCCCGATGGTGTTAATATGAAACTAGAATATATTTGGCAGATTCTGAAAGTGACTGCGATCGTTAGACTCTATTAGTTGCTTTGGAATCGTCGTTTGAAGATAGGTATGTGAAACTCGGAAAAAAATTTTGAGAGCGTAGGAACGGCTGCCGAAAGTCTGCGTAAAAAAGCCCCCTTGGCCAAATGGTTTACCGTGCAAAATTCCCGATGGTGTTATTATGAAACTAGAATATATTTGGCAGATTCTGAAAGTGATTGCGATCCTTAGACTCTTTTAGTTGCTTTGCAATCGTCGTTTGAAGATAGGTATGTGAAACTCGGAAAAAAATTTTGAGAGCGTAGGAACGGCTGCCGAAAGTCTGCGTAAAAAGGCCCCCTGGCCGAATGGTTCACCGTGCAAAATTCCCGGTGGTGTTATTATGAAACTAGAATATATTCCGCAGATTCTGAAAGTTATTGCGATCGTTAGACTCTTTTAGTTGCTTGGGAATCGTCGTTTGAAGATGGGCATGTGAAACTCGGAAAAAAATTTTGAGAGCGTAGGAACGGCTGCCGAAAGTCTGCGTAAAAACGCCCCCCGGGCCAAAAGTTTCACCGTGCAAAATTCCCGGTGGTGTTATTATGAAACTAGAATATATTCCGCAGATTCTGAAAGTTATTGCGATCGTTAGACTCTTTTAGTTGCTTGGGAATCGTCCTTTGAAAATGGGCATGTGCAACTCGGAAAAAAATTTTGAGAGCGTAGGAACGGCTGCCGAAAGTCTGCGTAAAAACACCCCCCGGGGCAAAAGTTACACCGTGCAAAATTCCCGGTGGTGTTATTATGAAACTAGAATATATTCCGCAGATTCTGAAAGTTATTGCGATTGTTAGACTCTTTTAGTTGCTTGGGAATCGTCGTTTGAAGATGGGCATGTGAAACTCGGAAAAAAATTTTGAGAGCGTAGGAACGGTTGCCGAAAGTCTGCGTAAAAACGCCCCCCGGGCCAAAAGTTTCACCGTGCAAAATTCCCGGTGGTGTTATTATGAAACTAGAATATATTCCGCAGATTCTGAAAGTTATTGCGATCGTTAGACTCTTTTAGTTGCTTGAGAATCGTCGTTTGAAGATGGGCATGTGAAACTCGGAAAAAAATTTTGAGAGCGTAGGAACGGCTGCCGAAAGTCTGCGTAAAAACGCCCCCCGGGCCAAAAGTTACACCGTGCAAAATTCCCGGTGGTGTTATTATGAAACTAGAATATATTCCGCAGATTCTGAAAGTTATTGCGATCGTTAGACTCTTTTAGTTGCTTGGAAATCGTCGTTTGAAGATGGGCATGTGAAACTCGGAAAAAAATTTTGAGAGCGTAGGAACGGCTGCCGAAAGTCTGCGTAAAAACGCCCCCCGGGCCAAAAGTTTCACCGTGCAAAATTCCCGGTGGTGTTATTATGAAACTAGAATATATTCCGCAGATTCTGAAAGTTATTGCGATCGTTAGACTCTTTTAGTTGCTTGGGAATCGTCGTTTGAAGATGGGCATGTGAAACTCGGAAAAAAATTTTGAGAGCGTAGGAACGGCTGCCGAAAGTCTGCGTAAAAACGCCCCCCGGGCCAAAAGTTACACCGTGCAAAATTCACGGTGGTGTTATTATGAAACTAGAATATATTCCGCAGATTCTGAAAGTTATTGCGATCGTTAGACTCTTTTAGTTGCTTGGGAATCGTCGTTTGAAGATGGGCATGTGAAACTCGGAAAAAAATTTTGAGAGCGTAGGAACGGCTGCCGAAAGTCTGCGTAAAAACGCCCCCCGGGCCAAAAGTTTCACCGTGCAAAATTCCCGGTGGTGTTATTATGAAACTAGAATATATTCCGCAGATTCTGAAAGTTATTGCGATCGTTAGACTCTTTTAGTTGCTTGGGAATCGTCGTTTGAAAATGGGCATGTGCAACTCGGAAAAAAATTTTGAGAGCGTAGGAACTGCTGCCGAAAGTCTGCGTAAAAACGCCCCCCGGGGCAAAAGTTACACCGTGCAAAATTCCCGGTGGTGTTATTATGAAACTAGAATATATTCCGCAGATTCTGAAAGTTATTGCGATTGTTAGACTCTTTTAGTTGCTTGGGAATCGTCGTTTGAAGATAGGTATCTGAAACTCGGAAAAAAATTTTGAGAGCGTAGGAACGGCTGCCGAAAGTCTGCGTAAAAAGCCCCCCCTGGCCAAATGGTTCACCGTTCAAAATTCCCGATGGTGGTATTATGAAACTAGAATATATTTGGCAGATTCTGAAAGTGATTGCGATCGTTAGACTTTTTAGTTGCTTTGGAATCGTCGTTTGAAGATAGGTATGTGAAACTCGGAAAAAAATTTTGAGAGCGTAGGAACGGCTGCCGAAAGTCTGCGTAAAAAGGCCCCTCTGGCCAAATGGTTCACCGTGCAAAATTCCCGATGGTGTTATTATGAAACTAGAATATATTTGGCAGATTCTGAAAGTGATTGCGATCGTTAGACTCTTTTGGTTGCTTTGGAATCGTCGTTTGAAGATAGGTATGTGAAACTCGGAAAAAAATTTTGAGAGCGTAGGAACGGCTGCCGAAAGTCTGCGTAAAAAGGCCCCCCTGGCCAAATGGTTCACCGTGCAAAATTCCCGATGGTGTTATTATGAAACTAGAATATATTTGGCAGATTCTGAAAGTGATTGCGATCGTTAGACTCTTTTAGTTGCTTTGGAATCGTCGTTTGAAGATAGGTATGTGAAACTCGGAAAAAAATTTTGAGAGCGTAGGAACGGCTGCCGAAAGTCTGCGTAAAAAGGCCCCCCTGGCCAAATGGTTCACCGTGCAAAATTCCCGATGGTGTTATTATGAAACTAGAATATATTTGGCAGATTCTGAAAGTGATTGCGATCGTTAGACTCTTTTAGTTGCTTTGGAATCGTCGTTTGAAGATAGGTATGTGAAACTCGGAAAAAAATTTTGAGAGCGTAGGAACGGCTGCCGAAAGTCTGCGTAAAAAGGCCCCCCTGGCCAAATGGTTCACCGTGCAAAATTCCCGATGGTGTTAATATGAAACTAGAATATATTTGGCAGATTCTGAAAGTGACTGCGATCGTTAGACTCTATTAGTTGCTTTGGAATCGTCGTTTGAAGATAGGTATGTGAAACTCGGAAAAAAATTTTGAGAGCGTAGGAACGGCTGCCGAAAGTCTGCGTAAAAAAGCCCCCTTGGCCAAATGGTTTACCGTGCAAAATTCCCGATGGTGTTATTATGAAACTAGAATATATTTGGCAGATTCTGAAAGTGATTGCGATCCTTAGACTCTTTTAGTTGCTTTGCAATCGTCGTTTGAAGATAGGTATGTGAAACTCGGAAAAAAATTTTGAGAGCGTAGGAACGGCTGCCGAAAGTCTGCGTAAAAAGGCCCCCTGGCCGAATGGTTCACCGTGCAAAATTCCCGGTGGTGTTATTATGAAACTAGAATATATTCCGCAGATTCTGAAAGTTATTGCGATCGTTAGACTCTTTTAGTTGCTTGGGAATCGTCGTTTGAAGATGGGCATGTGAAACTCGGAAAAAAATTTTGAGAGCGTAGGAACGGCTGCCGAAAGTCTGCGTAAAAACGCCCCCCGGGCCAAAAGTTTCACCGTGCAAAATTCCCGGTGGTGTTATTATGAAACTAGAATATATTCCGCAGATTCTGAAAGTTATTGCGATCGTTAGACTCTTTTAGTTGCTTGGGAATCGCCGTTTGAAAATGGGCATGTGCAACTCGGAAAAAAATTTTGAGAGCGTAGGAACGGCTGCCGAAAGTCTGCGTAAAAACGCCCCCCGGGGCAAAAGTTACACCGTGCAAAATTCCCGGTGGTGTTATTATGAAACTAGAATATATTCCGCAGATTCTGAAAGTTATTGCGATTGTTAGACTCTTTTAGTTGCTTGGGAATCGTCGTTTGAAGATGGGCATGTGAAACTCGGAAAAAAATTTTGAGAGCGTAGGAACGGTTGCCGAAAGTCTGCGTAAAAACGCCCCCCGGGCCAAAAGTTTCACCGTGCAAAATTCCCGGTGGTGTTATTATGAAACTAGAATATATTCCGCAGATTCTGAAAGTTATTGCGATCGTTAGACTCTTTTAGTTGCTTGAGAATCGTCGTTTGAAGATGGGCATGTGAAACTCGGAAAAAAATTTTGAGAGCGTAGGAACGGCTGCCGAAAGTCTGCGTAAAAACGCCCCCCGGGCCAAAAGTTACACCGTGCAAAATTCCCGGTGGTGTTATTATGAAACTAGAATATATTCCGCAGATTCTGAAAGTTATTGCGATCGTTAGACTCTTTTAGTTGCTTGGAAATCGTCGTTTGAAGATGGGCATGTGAAACTCGGAAAAAAATTTTGAGAGCGTAGGAACGGCTGCCGAAAGTCTGCGTAAAAACGCCCCCCGGGCCAAAAGTTTCACCGTGCAAAATTCCCGGTGGTGTTATTATGAAACTAGAATATATTCCGCAGATTCTGAAAGTTATTGCGATCGTTAGACTCTTTTAGTTGCTTGGGAATCGTCGTTTGAAGATGGGCATGTGAAACTCGGAAAAAAATTTTGAGAGCGTAGGAACGGCTGCCGAAAGTCTGCGTAAAAACGCCCCCCGGGCCAAAAGTTACACCGTGCAAAATTCACGGTGGTGTTATTATGAAACTAGAATATATTCCGCAGATTCTGAAAGTTATTGCGATCGTTAGACTCTTTTAGTTGCTTGGGAATCGTCGTTTGAAGATGGGCATGTGAAACTCGGAAAAAAATTTTGAGAGCGTAGGAACGGCTGCCGAAAGTCTGCGTAAAAACGCCCCCCGGGCCAAAAATTTCACCGTGCAAAATTCCCGGTGGTGTTATTATGAAACTAGAATATATTCCGCAGATTCTGAAAGTTATTGCGATCGTTAGACTCTTTTAGTTGCTTGGGAATCGTCGTTTGAAAATGGGCATGTGCAACTCGGAAAAAAATTTTGAGAGCGTAGGAACGGCTGCCGAAAGTCTGCGTAAAAACGCCCCCCGGGGCAAAAGTTACACCGTGCAAAATTCCCGGTGGTGTTATTATGAAACTAGAATATATTCCGCAGATTCTGAAAGTTATTGCGATTGTTAGACTCTTTTAGTTGCTTGGGAATCGTCGTTTGAAGATGGGCATGTGAAACTCGGAAAAAAATTTTGAGAGCGTAGGAACGGTTGCCGAAAGTCTGCGTAAAAACGCCCCCCGGGCCAAAAGTTTCACCGTGCAAAATTCCCGGTGGTGTTATTATGAAACTAGAATATATTCCGCAGATTCTGAAAGTTATTGCGATCGTTAGACTCTTTTAGTTGCTTGAGAATCGTCGTTTGAAGATGGGCATGTGAAACTCGGAAAAAAATTTTGAGAGCGTAGGAACGGCTGCCGAAAGTCTGCGTAAAAACGCCCCCCGGGCCAAAAGTTACTCCGTGCAAAATTCCCGGTGGTGTTATTATGAAACTAGAATATATTCCGCAGATTCTGAAAGTTATTGCGATCGTTAGACTCTTTTAGTTGCTTGGAAATCGTCGTTTGAAGATGGGCATGTGAAACTCGGAAAAAAATTTTGAGAGCGTAGGAACGGCTGCCGAAAGTCTGCGTAAAAACGCCCCCCGGGCCAAAAGTTTCACCGTGCAAAATTCCCGGTGGTGTTATTATGAAACTAGAATATATTCCGCAGATTCTGAAAGTTATTGCGATCGTTAGACTCTTTTAGTTGCTTTGGAATCGTCGTTTGAAGATAGGTATGTGAAACTCGGAAAAAAATTTTGAGAGCGTAGGAACGGCTGCCGAAAGTCTGCGTAAAAAGGCCCCCCTGGCCAAATGGTTCACCGTGCAAAATTCCCGATGGTGTTATTATGAAACTAGAATATATTTGGCAGATTCTGAAAGTGATTGCGATCGTTAGACTCTTTTAGTTGCTTTGGAATCGTCGTTTGAAGATAGGTATGTGAAACTCGGAAAAAAATTTTGAGAGCGTAGGAACGGCTGCCGAAAGTCTGCGTAAAAAGGCCCCCCTGGCCAAATGGTTCACCGTGCAAAATTCCCGATGGTGTTATTATGAAACTAGAATATATTTGGCAGATTCTGAAAGTGATTGCGATCGTTAGACTCTTTTAGTTGCTTTGGAATCGTCGTTTGAAGATAGGTATGTGAAACTCGGAAAAAAATTTTGAGAGCGTAGGAACGGCTGCCGAAAGTCTGCGTAAAAAGGCCCCCCTGGCCAAATGGTTCACCGTGCAAATTTCCCGATGGTGTTAATATGAAACTAGAATATATTTGGCAGATTCTGAAAGTGACTGCGATCGTTAGACTCTATTAGTTGCTTTGGAATCGTCGTTTGAAGATAGGTATGTGAAACTCGGAAAAAAATTTTGAGAGCGTAGGAACGGCTGCCGAAAGTCTGCGTAAAAAAGCCCCCTTGGCCAAATGGTTTACCGTGCAAAATTCCCGATGGTGTTATTATGAAACTAGAATATATTTGGCAGATTCTGAAAGTGATTGCGATCCTTAGACTCTTTTAGTTGCTTTGCAATCGTCGTTTGAAGATAGGTATGTGAAACTCGGAAAAAAATTTTGAGAGCGTAGGAACGGCTGCCGAAAGTCTGCGTAAAAAGGCCCCCTGGCCGAATGGTTCACCGTGCAAAATTCCCGGTGGTGTTATTATGAAACTAGAATATATTCCGCAGATTCTGAAAGTTATTGCGATCGTTAGACTCTTTTAGTTGCTTGGGAATCGTCGTTTGAAGATGGGCATGTGAAACTCGGAAAAAAATTTTGAGAGCGTAGGAACGGCTGCCGAAAGTCTGCGTAAAAACGCCCCCCGGGCCAAAAGTTTCACCGTGCAAAATTCCCGGTGGTGTTATTATGAAACTAGAATATATTCCGCAGATTCTGAAAGTTATTGCGATCGTTAGACTCTTTTAGTTGCTTGGGAATCGTCCTTTGAAAATGGGCATGTGCAACTCGGAAAAAAATTTTGAGAGCGTAGGAACGGCTGCCGAAAGTCTGCGTAAAAACGCCCCCCGGGGCAAAAGTTACACCGTGCAAAATTCCCGGTGGTGTTATTATGAAACTAGAATATATTCCGCAGATTCTGAAAGTTATTGCGATTGTTAGACTCTTTTAGTTGCTTGGGAATCGTCGTTTGAAGATGGGCATGTGAAACTCGGAAAAAAATTTTGAGAGCGTAGGAACGGTTGCCGAAAGTCTGCGTAAAAACGCCCCCCGGGCCAAAAGTTTCACCGTGCAAAATTCCCGGTGGTGTTATTATGAAACTAGAATATATTCCGCAGATTCTGAAAGTTATTGCGATCGTTAGACTCTTTTAGTTGCTTGAGAATCGTCGTTTGAAGATGGGCATGTGAAACTCGGAAAAAAATTTTGAGAGCGTAGGAACGGCTGCCGAAAGTCTGCGTAAAAACGCCCCCCGGGCCAAAAGTTACACCGTGCAAAATTCCCGGTGGTGTTATTATGAAACTAGAATATATTCCGCAGATTCTGAAAGTTATTGCGATCGTTAGACTCTTTTAGTTGCTTGGAAATCGTCGTTTGAAGATGGGCATGTGAAACTCGGAAAAAAATTTTGAGAGCGTAGGAACGGCTGCCGAAAGTCTGCGTAAAAACGCCCCCCGGGGCAAAAGTTACACCGTGCAAAATTCCCGGTGGTGTTATTATGAAACTAGAATATATTCCGCAGATTCTGAAAGTTATTGCGATTGTTAGACTCTTTTAGTTGCTTGGGAATCGTCGTTTGAAGATGGGCATGTGAAACTCGGAAAAAAATTTTGAGAGCGTAGGAACGGTTGCCGAAAGTCTGCGTAAAAACGCCCCCCGGGCCAAAAGTTTCACCGTGCAAAATTCCCGGTGGTGTTATTATGAAACTAGAATATATTCCGCAGATTCTGAAAGTTATTGCGATCGTTAGACTCTTTTAGTTGCTTGAGAATCGTCGTTTGAAGATGGGCATGTGAAACTCGGAAAAAAATTTTGAGAGCGTAGGAACGGCTGCCGAAAGTCTGCGTAAAAACGCCCCCCGGGCCAAAAGTTTCACCGTGCAAAATTCCCGGTGGTGTTATTATGAAACTAGAATATATTCCGCAGATTCTGAAAGTTATTGCGATCGTTAGACTCTTTTAGTTGCTTGGAAATCGTCGTTTGAAGATGGGCATGTGAAACTCGGAAAAAAATTTTGAGAGCGTAGGAACGGCTGCCGAAAGTCTGC
The DNA here is from genome assembly GCA_963930645.1 of Salticus scenicus. Lineage (NCBI taxonomy): Eukaryota > Metazoa > Arthropoda > Arachnida > Araneae > Salticidae > Salticus > Salticus scenicus. The sequence goes on along the minus strand of CAWVNO010001905.1, from coordinate 1,506 downwards.
GTAAAAACGCCCCCCGGGCCAAAAGTTTCACCGTGCAAAATTCCCGGTGGTGTTATTATGAAACTAGAATATATTCCGCAGATTCTGAAACTTATTGCGATCGTTAGACTCTTTTAGTTGCTTGGGAATCGTCGTTTGAAGATGGGCATGTGAAACTCGGAAAAAAATTTTGAGAGCGTAGGAACGGCTGCCGAAAGTCTGCGTAAAAACGCCCCCCGGGCCAAAAGTTACACCGTGCAAAATTCACGGTGGTGTTATTATGAAACTAGAATATATTCCGCAGATTCTGAAAGTTATTGCGATCGTTAGACTCTTTTAGTTGCTTGGGAATCGTCGTTTGAAGATGGGCATGTGAAACTCGGAAAAAAATTTTGAGAGCGTAGGAACGGCTGCCGAAAGTCTGCGTAAAAACGCCCCCCGGGCCAAAAGTTTCACCGTGCAAAATTCCCGGTGGTGTTATTATGAAACTAGAATATATTCCGCAGATTCTGAAAGTTATTGCGATCGTTAGACTCTTTTAGTTGCTTGGGAATCGTCGTTTGAAAATGGGCATGTGCAACTCGGAAAAAAATTTTGAGAGCGTAGGAACGGCTGCCGAAAGTCTGCGTAAAAACGCCCCCCGGGGCAAAAGTTACACCGTGCAAAATTCCCGGTGGTGTTATTATGAAACTAGAATATATTCCGCAGATTCTGAAAGTTATTGCGATTGTTAGACTCTTTTAGTTGCTTGGGAATCGTCGTTTGAAGATGGGCATGTGAAACTCGGAAAAAAATTTTGAGAGCGTAGGAACGGTTGCCGAAAGTCTGCGTAAAAACGCCCCCCGGGCCAAAAGTTTCACCGTGCAAAATTCCCGGTGGTGTTATTATGAAACTAGAATATATTCCGCAGATTCTGAAAGTTATTGCGATCGTTAGACTCTTTTAGTTGCTTGAGAATCGTCGTTTGAAGATGGGCATGTGAAACTCGGAAAAAAATTTTGAGAGCGTAGGAACGGCTGCCGAAAGTCTGCGTAAAAACGCCCCCCGGGCCAAAAGTTACTCCGTGCAAAATTCCCGGTGGTGTTATTATGAAACTAGAATATATTCCGCAGATTCTGAAAGTTATTGCGATCGTTAGACTCTTTTAGTTGCTTGGAAATCGTCGTTTGAAGATGGGCATGTGAAACTCGGAAAAAAATTTTGAGAGCGTAGGAACGGCTGCCGAAAGTCTGCGTAAAAACGCCCCCCGGGCCAAAAGTTTCACCGTGCAAAATTCCCGGTGGTGTTATTATGAAACTAGAATATATTCCGCAGATTCTGAAAGTTATTGCGATCGTTAGACTCTTTTAGTTGCTTGGGAATCGTCGTTTGAAGATGGGCATGTGAAACTCGGAAAAAAATTTTGAGAGCGTAGGAACGGCTGCCGAAAGTCTGCGTAAAAAGGCTCCCCTGGCCAAATGGTTCACCGTGCAAAATTCCCAATGGTGTTATTATGAAACTAGAATATATTTGGCAGATTCTGAAAGT